>SRPZ01000103.1:0-90469 GCA_018360255.1 Claviceps maximensis
AAAGGAAAGAAAAGGAAAGAAAAGGAAAGAAAAGGAAAGAAAAGGAAAGAAAAGGAAAGAAAAGGAAAGAAAAGGAAAGAAAAGGAAAGAAAAGGAAAGAAAAGGAAAGAAAAAAAAAAGAAAAAAAAGAGAATAAAAAGAGAGAAGAAAAAAATCAACTTACACTCAATTGACTAAATATAGTAGACGACACCTCGGGAGGATAAGGATATCGGCCCATGGCGCACTCGATAATGGTCAAGCCCAAGCTCCAAATGTCGCTCTGCACGCTATATGTTCCATCCGACGCACCTGGCGTCGACGTGTTCCCGCCAGAAATGCGTTCGGGCGCCATGTAGCTCTGGCATCCAATGTTGGTCTTGGCTATGCTCGCCACCAGGTTGCCACTGACTCCGAAGTCGCAAATCTTGATCTGGCCTCTTGAATTGACCAAGATGTTGGTCGGTTTCACGTCGCGGTGAATGATGTTGTGCTCGTCCTTCAACGACTTGAGCCCCATGACGGTGGAGTAGGTGATCTTGCGCAGGACATGCTCGGGAATGCCTCCGGTGTATAGCTTGTCGATGGAACCCCCGTCCATGTACTCGATGCACATGTATACCGCCCCTTCCTGGTAGAAAGCACCATAGAAATCAATAATGTGTGGTGACGCACACTCGTGTAGGATGACAAGTTCTTTCAAGATGGTGGAGAATTTCGCGTCGTCTAGTTCGAGTCGAATCTCCTTCATCGCCATCATCTTGCCGGTAGTGTCGTCGCGGTTGTGGTCGCGGTCGCCGTCGCCGGTCGCCACGTCGCTGGTCGCCACGTCGTCGGCATGGTTCTTTAGGGTGGTGGTGATGGCGGAATCCGAGACGGAGTGCGGCAGGCGAACACCGGAGAGCCCCTGACCAAACCGCGGGCCCTTTGGCTTGGCGTGTCGGACCTTGTACACGGTGCCGTAATTGCCCTTCCCCAGCTCTCCTTGTATTTGAATCTCGTCAAGAGATATGCTAAAGGTCTGGCCGCTGGCAAAGTTGACGCCGGTTTTCGTGATGGTGGCAGCGCCGTCGAATGTGATCCAGCCCTTGTCGGCATCAATGTACTTTTTGAAGTCGTCTAGTTTCGAACCGAGACCGGATCCGGCAGGCTGTGTTCCGCCAGGCGACGACGGGCTGCCGGTTATATCCGACAGTTTAGGGGCGCCACTTCGCTTGAAACCGGGCGTGGGCGTGGATGTAGCACTGCCCATTTCCGACAATTTCATGCCGAACTTGTTGGCCCTTCGCTCGCTCAACGACGGCTTCAGGAGGGAATCTGATCGGGGATGCGGCACGTGGCTCGGTCGATTCATGGCATTCGGCGGCATTGCTATGCCAGGGAAACCGTTTCGTCCAGCCACGGGACCGGCGAATGCATTGGATGGAGAGTTGGACGACGGCCCCATGGGGGATTTGCCCATGCGGGCCTGGTGCAGAGCGCGGGCTCTGGCCATGACATCGTTGTCCATGGCGCCGGCAGCAAACAGCGGAGGCTTTCTCGCTTTGCCCAGGAGTCCCATGGCTGTGGAACTGGGATTCATGTTTGGCGGCTCGGAGACGGATCGAAGGGAGGGCATTCGTTTGGGTGCGTCAAGGTCGGGGACTGGTGACGGATTCATGGTTGGCGGGATATCGGCAGCATTGACACCAGACGGGTCGTTTCCTTGGCCGGGAGGTGCAGAGGACTCGTCTGTCTTTGATCGCTCCATGTCGTCGGGCGTGGCCGGGCTTGGTTCGGAGTCGCTCATGGCGGGGAGGTTGGACGGACCAGACGTGACGCAGCAGCAAGGGGAGCAGAGTCCAGAGCGGATGGCGTCTGGTGAGCAGCCGATTCCGCCAAAGTTCGCAGTGTGAGCCCATGCACCACAAGCGCAGGTCCGAGGTGCGGCGGCAAGCTTGGCCTTGAAATGCAGCTGTCGGCTTGATGTGTTCTCGCGAGGTAACGATGGCGGTCGGTGCCGTCAAGGGTCGGCGATATGGATGGACCACGGGGGGCAGGGTGGGCGGGCGGCGCGGGGGAGGGCAGTACTGAGAGGTCGAATTGATGCGTCGCGCGGGGACGGACCAGGCCGGAGTTCAATGTGTGGACAGTGTAGGACGGAAGGGGCCTCGCGCGTAATCTACGGCATCATCAACGGGTGGATGTGGGAGTGGTGTGGTGGGCTTTGCTATGCTATGCCATGCTATGCTCTGCGTGTTGCTCTGCGTGTTGCTCTGCGTTGCTCTGCTCTGCTATGCTATGGCCTGGTTGGGAGAGGCGGAGAGGCGGGGGGGGGCAGAGGCAGTCCAATCGAGGCACTCCACCTCCAGCTGGCCAGGCATGCGGCCGGCCAACATCAGTCCAGTCGTCTTCACTGATTGGACATTTGCATTTGCGACGGATGGACAAGCAAGACTCTCGACGCTGGATTGACGCTCCGTGAAACACTAGTCCAGCCCGGGCCAGACACTGAACATCTTCAACCCACGGAATGTCGACCGAACAGAATGATTGGACGACTGCTCTGCCACGTTGAAACATGTTCAAACGCCATGGTCCGCAACGCAAGCCGGTCATTTCGTCTAGTCTCCGAGGGAGAGGTACACGTTGTGCTGGTGCACCAGGAACGAACCCAGAAGATGATATCGCACATTGCTGCGCTCTTGACGACCATCTACGGGTCCGGACCTAATATCAAAAAAAAGAAAGAAAAAAAAAGGAAAAAAAAATATATGAATCACACGCATACCACTAGGAGGAATTGCGAACGGCAAGCATGGGTTGATGTGAGCGTAAGCAGTAATGGGGATTGCGAAAGAGGGCATAGCCAGTTCTTCTTTGTGCCGGGAATAGCTAGCAAAGTGAGTGTGTATGATTCGAGCAGCGATGAGGCTGCTCTTGCTGGACTGTTGAAATGGTACATACAAAGAAACAAACACAGATAACCATAGCACACATACGCGTTCGATGGTTCTACGGCGTAGTGCCTGACACGCCTACACCATGTACATGTGTGTATGCAGGCATCCATCTGAGCACCTAACCGTACAGTTCTTGTTTTTCCGGGGTTTTTTTTTAAAAAAATATATATATTCATCATGCCTCCCGCGAAGCATAGTATTGTATTAGAGGCACTTGCCCGAGCCAGGTCCGGGCTGGCAGACCGGCCCCCCTACCGTTGCACGAGCAGCACCCAAGACAGCCGCCAAAATTGCAGTGACCAGGCGAACAAAGGATACCCTCACCAAGGGACAAGAGAAAGCGTGAACACCGGCCTTGTAGTTCGCGTATAGCGAGCGGATTCTAGAGCCAAACTCTGTTAGCACTTCATCATCAGAGTCCCTGTATGTATATGTACTTGTTTTTCAAGACACAGCGGAGCAAGGCAGAAACGCCTTGGCGAGTGCATTACTTACCTTGGAATCCACAGCTCGCGTTTCAAGGTTTACAAGGTCAAGTAAGAAAAAGAGGGAGGAGACATGCAGGTGCCTACCTAGGCACCTGCATGTCTCCTCCCTCTTTTTCTACCAATCTACGTAGGTACGTAGATTGGTAGTTGAAGTGATTGTCCAAATTCATGTCTTCACGCATTGGGTTGCTGGAGAAGTCCCTTTGACACCGATACTCTCTTCCTTATATTATTTCACTTATGCCCTCTCTTTTCACCTCCTCTTTACTATTTGCTTGAGCTGATAAGAACATCCCCTTGTTGCGATGCTGTGACCTTTTGCCTATGGGGTAGCTAGTGAAACACTTACCTTCGATGTAGATGACACTGCACCGTCGTATCTACCTACAAGCGATTTGAGAAATGACTGGCCTTACCTCAAGTTTATCTAATAAGTGTCTAGAAAATCTATGGATAGGCACGGAGGTATCGGAGATACTGTATTTCTCTGCTGCTGTCTTATATCCATACAACAACGTATGCACCGCGACGACCATGCAGTTGTGGGATGATTAGCAAAGTCAGCACGACATGAATGCACGTCAGATGGCTCTATAGCGTAGTGCCTGGCACACATACACTTATATTCATGTGTATATACAGGCATCTATCTGAGCACCTGACGGCGCTATTTTATAGTTTTTTTTTCCCCTTTTCTTATCATCCCATGACTCCCACGCAGCATGGCCTGCCCAGTCCGCCCATGGAAAATCACCTCAAGGGCCGAATCTAGCTCATACTAGTTCCCAACAAAGATACATCAATGCATACCCCTAAAGGCACTGGCCCGAGCCAGGTCCGGGCTGGCAGACGGGATCATTGTTCTTGCATCTATAGCAGCCGTTTGAGCCCTGGCACTCGCAGTTACCAGGCCTGCAAGGAGCACCCTTGCCATAGCAGTAAGGAAAGCACCGGCATTGGCGTTGCAGGTCGTTTATAGTGAGCACATCCTAGAGTTGAGTGACAACGAAAAAAAAACTGTTAGTACTGCATCTGTACAGAGAATTCTTTGTGTGCATAAAGGAACAGGGCCAAAGTGCCTGCGCGGGTAGTATTACCGTAATTTTGCCATGCATCACGTCTCCGCCCTCATAGGTGAATTCGCCGTCAATGATAACCCCGTCTTGAACGTAGGGCTTGGAAGATGCAGATACCCCGAGGGCCAGGAGAGAGATGATGGTCAAGAAGTTCATGGTGTTTTTGTATTGGAGGGGGTTTTTTTTTTTTTCGAAAAGAAGAAAAAAAGCTAGATTTGCCGCACACGTTCTTAGTATCCATAGCGCATGTAGTGAGTTCTAAGGGGTATCAGATGTGACGAGGGCGTACTTCTCGGTACTTAGAATCAAGAGATATAGTTGAATACTGATGATGGACTTTAGCTCTGGATGTTTGTGTTCTCTCTCCAGACTATGGGGGACTCTTTGCCCTTTTATATAATAACCTTGGATTGGAATGCCTAAAATCGTGAGGTATCTTTTGTTCTACGCTGCGAGCCTCATCCTACACAATGCCTGAAGCCGGCAGAAGTGAACCTTACAGGTGTGATACAAGATTAGAAATCAATAAATAAAAAAAAGGTGCCGATCCACGAAATCGAATAAACTCCGTGCTCGACATGGTCCGGTACATTTAGTGTTTGGATTACTATAGGGCGCTGCTGACATTGTACCGTTTAGGGACCCTCGTCTCGTTTGCTGATGCATTTTTCGCTGCATCCTTCGCTGCCTTTTTCGCCGCAAGATCGTGAACATCGTCATCTTTATTAGCGCGTGCTCAATGTTTATGCGTAGTACTCGTACTAACTTTGCAAACCCCCTTGCATATAATGGATTTTGAAGTATCAACTTGAAGTAAAGTTGAATCAAGAATTCGTTTTCCGAAGCAAATTAGTTAGAGTGTTTCGGCTGCTATGTTTTCCTTGACCACTTGAGGATAAAGTTTGTGCTTGCTCCCTGGGTTATACACCCGGGTTCTTACGTAGAACGGTAGTTGAAGTGATTGTCTGAGTTCTTGTCTTCATGTCTCAGGTTGGAGGAATAAATCCTTTTAACATAACACTCTTCCAGATATATTTACCTTATGCTTCCCGCTTCCCGCTTCCCGCTTCCCGCCCCATGCCCCCTGCCACAACCACAATACTTCTCGTCTTGTACTGTCCGCTTAAAAAACAACAAGAACTTCCCCTCGTTGGGACACTGCAACGTTCTCATTGAGTAGCTAGTAAAATAGTTAAACACATGTTCTCGATGCTGACAAGAGTGCATCTGCGAACCCACCGTCATTTGGAGTAGAGAAACTATTAGCCGAACCTTGAGTATATCCAATAATGACAATAAATCTCTCTCTCAAAAGTGGACAGGCACGAAGCAGTTGCCGTCTCGATGAGTGTTGCTATTTATGCGGCCACCCAGTTTGGCACTTTGCTAGATTTACTCATGTATTAAGAAATGGCTTTATCTACTAAAGTCAAGTAACAGTTGCTGGCCAGGTTGAAAAGTCAGCAAGACATCCGTACATACAATGTATCCCTTATTATAAGGCTTTACAGTTTATAGCTAGAAAATAGTAGAATCCAATTCTTTTTATAAATTATTACTGTTACGGAATTCTAGCCGACAATAACGCTTATACCGTTGCCTCAAAAGGTCTGCTGCAACCTCAGTTGCAGTGACAGCTGTTACAAGCCCTTGTAAGGGGGTTCTTCCAGCACGTAACGATTACCCTTTATAGAGTTTATAAAAGTTTACTAGCGATTATAGATTAGACCTTGATAGTCTGGCCTGATCTGGGCTGGTTCAAATCCTGCCATGCCAGCGCGCAGATCCATCTGTCGGGTGGGTGGCATCCGTCTGGGCAGCCTCTTGACAAGATGATGCCGCCAGGCCTGGTCTTGCTTGCTGTGCGGCGGCCTATCGGGTGTCTTTGAAATGCTCTCGGAATCAGATTGGCATAAGCCTTGGCCCGCCAGCGGATCGGATCGGCGCTTGCCCTGCCTTTTTTCTATCGAGTCCGGGTTCGATGATGTACATATGTATGTACATACCATGTCAGGCAAGCCCGGACGACGATCCCGTCTAGTCCCAGTTTCAGCAAGCACAACCTCTCATGACTGCCAATGATCGGGCGATTGTGGGCCACGTTGCAGCCAGCCGAGAGGGGTCTGGTGCCAATATCCAGGTGTCACTATGAACAAGAGGCCATACGATTTGAGCGTAAAGTCGTTTCAGAACTACCTTCTCGGCAAGTACCGTTGGCGATCACTATCATACGTGGACCGGTATACACCGCCGAAGACCAGACCCACCATAGCATGCACGGATAATCCATCATCGCGCCGCGTTCAATCTCTCCAGTCTAGTCTAGTCCAGTCCAGCCCAGTCCAGTCCAGCCTAGTCCAGTCCAGTCCGGTATTCCATGTCAACTCTAAAAAGTACCGATCGACGTCTTGTGACTATCACCAACAGGGCCATGCATTATGATAGGTATGCCCACGGCCAAGTCAGAAGCCACCAAGCCATGCGCCGTCACCCGTCACCAGTGCCAAGAACGACGACATGGCAATTAGCCGCGCGGAAAGTGCGATGACTACTACTTTGTGACGAACGAGGGAGAAAACAAATCTATCCATTGAGCGATCTGTAGGCCGTGAAAAGTGGCACGTTCTTCTCGATGCGCCCGCATGCATTGATCGTGCCACGGTTCTATTCTGTCCAAGTTCTTTGCACCTCGCCTCTTCTTTTTCTTTACATGTATTTACAGACACTTCGCCGTGTCAAGGCTTGTTGATGTGCAAAGGATCGGGACCGTAGGTGCGTGCGTATGCTCGCAACAACATGCTCAAGGTGGGATCCTGTCTGACTTGAGCTGCTGCTGCCTTCGCTTGTCATTAACCATAATTGACTATGACGAATTATAACGGTGATTATAACCTTGGTTGTGACTGTAGCCGTGACCGTAATAGTAACCGTTACCTTCATTCTCTACCCCGCCGGGCTCCTTCTCGGCTTGGCAAGTTTGTTTGTGGCAGTAACTCTCCAGTTCCGTTGGACGTCCAGGCCAGACCAGACCCGTCATGGGTGGTCTTGGCAGCTCGCGCGCAAACTGCCAGTCCGGGTGCACCTTCTACAAGGTCGATCGGGCGGGTGTCTCCTGCCCGATCCTTCCCGTCAGTCGATTTGGCCAAGACGATTTCGGGTCCTGCTCATCTATCATTAGGCCGCCGTTGTTATAAGTGGGTACGTGAACGTCAGTATCTCTGTCAGTATCGGTCACTCTGGCCAAGAACTGCACAGTCTTCATGTCACAATCGCTACTACCACGTTGGTGCGTATTTGATTGCATGTGGTCCTATGACCAAAAAAAAAACTTGTTTGTTTCGGCGGCTCAGACAAGACGGCATTTGCTGGCCAACAAGTTTTTATCCACCCTCTGTGGACCTTTTTCTTTTCTTTTCTTTCTTTCTTCTTCTTCTTCCCCCTCTGCTTCGACAACGACAATGCCATGCCCCAAGTGCCAATCTCCGAACCCGTGCAACCTTCAATAGAGAATCGTTTGCTCCCGACGCGGAAAGAGTCGGGAAAACAATGCATTCTGGCGCGTTCTCGTCAACTTCCTGATACGACCTACAGACAGCGAGTGAGTGTGGCGGAGTCGCCGTGTCTCACAGCGCCATGTCGCACGCTGCCGGTAATCAGACAACATAGTCCTGCACAGCTTATCTGAGGGGGGCAAGGCTAACGAATGAGAAAAGGCGGAAACATCAGCATCGTCAGGAGTGTGCGTATTGTCTTGGTGTAATATCATGGGCCAAGCCAGTGTGTGATTCTTCTGCGCCCCAGGCACGTCTGTTGATTCCCGAATGATGATCACTCGGGGCAGTAATAAATGGGAGATGGATGGACTTGTGAATCAATACGGAGAATTAGGTAGTAGCCATGGAATGGCAAACATATGCCTTTACTGTATGACTGGTGGGGAGCATCTTCAGGGTTGTAACGGGCAGTACGCGCAGCGTCTCAAGAGCGAAGGGGAAGAGAACAAAAGTGATCCAATAACTCTAAGCTGGTCGAATGCGTGAAGGCTCTATGAAGAAGATGACGATGAGGCCAAGGCTCTGGCAAGACACGTGGCAAGGTCTCTTCTACCCGCCGCATGAGGCGCCTGCACGTGACCTCACAGGGCGTATGGGCATGCGTGCCGCAGGGCAGCCCGATGCATTCATTTAGTGCCTCCCCCCAGTGCCTCTAGTGCTTTTAGTCAGCAAAATGCTCGCACGAATGAATACAAGGCACGAATAAGGGAAGCACCACTAACTTCGAACAAACAGAAACAGGACTCGACGTGCAGGGCCCTGAGGCGCGTCTCATTGTTCAATGTTGGTGCAATGCTCAATGCTCAGTCGGGCCCGGTCTGGCCTGGCCTGCTCTGGTTCGACTTTCTGCAGGCTGCGTGCGGGCCTTGATGTCGAGCCAAGCGCCCTAACCCTAAGCTAACCCTGAGTCACCTTGTCTTGTCGATCATTGAAGGTCGATCATTGAAGGTGTCAATGGCAACTGCCTGCTCTCCTTCTTCTTCGCGCAATCAATCCCATCGGTTCCCGACTCTCTGGGTTGTCCAGCCGCCTCGAGCACGCATGGCAATTCCGATTCTTGTGCACCCCATCATCGAAGACGAAAGGCATCAGTCGAGCAAGACCTGCTCTTATCTCGACCTCAGTCCACAGCCCAGCCACAGCCGTCGCTACCCAGGCCGGACCACATCAGACTAATATACGACTTGGCCGCTGCCAAGCCACCACTTTGGGCTGCCTGCCGCCGCTTGCGCCCCTCGCAGTGGCACAGCTTTTCTTGGCGCCGCGAAGCTGTCTTCTCTGGCGAGCCTGACAACCGCGGCTGAGACATGCGTCTTGGCTTCTTGCACCATTCGTCCTCCTGCACTGCACCGCGCTGCACACCCACCCCCCCCGCGTTGCATTTCCAATCACTGTTCTTTTTAAGGTTATTCTGCCGCATCAGACCAGTGGCTTGAACCCCCGTGGGTTTTATCGTCCCTGCAACAAGGACAGTACAGGACGCTGCGGTACCAGACAGCACATACAACACAGGTGGGTACATCCAATGGATGTACTCGTCAGCTGTACCAGACCCATTCTTTGACTCTCCTGTCGCCACTCACCCACCACACTATTTGCTCTATGACGAGCGCCACCAAACTCTACTTTACCAGTCGTGCTGACTCTCTCTAGCTGTATTATAAAAGAAAAAAAAAGAAAAAAAAAGATCAAGGGCAAAAAACAAAAACAAAAAATAAGGACATCCCACCTCATCCACACGCGAGCCGAGAGTGGGCGCATTCGTTTCACAAAAACGACCGACACCGAAGCAACACACTCCCAGACAGCGTCATCGAATCGTATACCCTTTCTTTCTCTCCATTGTCATTTCTCTATTCGCAATACATATTTACAGGCATCCATCTGCCATCTGGATAGCATCTGGCTTGCCTACTGATGGACTATTCCGGAGGCCTTCCGAAGCCGACGTCTTTTCGTCTGGCGCAATTGGCCCAAAATGCCTACGAGATGCCGTTAAAGGTCTTTCTCAACCAAGGCGACAGCTCCGATAACCACTCGTCGCTGCCTCATTTATGTTTACTCGTGTTCGAAGCTGTCCTCGAGGTCGTATGCGTCAGTCTGCCCGGCTACATCATCGCTCGGCTGGGTCACTTCGATGCGGACAAACAAAAGTTTCTCGCCAATCTAAATGTCATGCTCTTCACACCATGCCTCAGTAAGTAGTATTCCAAGTCGGCAGCCTTGCCCGCACTCACATTATCTTGGGATCGTTTGCTTATGATAAAAAAAAACTAGTTTTTACCAAGCTTGCCTCGCAACTCAACGCAGAAAAGTTATCCGAACTTGCCATCATTCCCGCCATCTTCGTCGTCCAAACTGCTGTATCATGGCTAGTTTCCCTTTTTATCGTCAAGGCGTTCCGCTTCAATAAACGAGCAGCCAACTTCGTGACTGCTATGGGTGTCTTTGGAAACTCCAACTCATTGCCCATTTCCCTTGTAATGTCGCTGTCTCAGACGATCAAGGGTCTTCACTGGGACCGAATACCCGGCGACAATGACGAGGAAGTCGCCGCCAGAGGCATCCTCTATCTATTAATTTTCCAGCAGCTCGGTCAGCTCGTGCGATGGAGTTGGGGCTACCATGTGCTGCTGGCCCCCAAGAACAAGTATGCCGAATACCAGGACGAGATTACCGAGGAAGGCGGTCAACAACACCAACAACAACACCAACAACGATATTTGGATGAGCCTCGGGACGGTGAGACCCGTGCTCTGATTGATCGACTAGATGGCGAAACGGACGAAGGGGATGAGAATTGCAGCTTGGATTCTCGTGACTATATCCCGGCCGGCCGAACGCCGACCGTCGGTGCATCGCAGTCTTCCGTGGTTGGATACAGCGATGACGAAGAAGACGACCTGCTCTCTCCCAAGAAGACTCGGCCAGCAGCATATTCGACCTTTCCCAAGCATGACGACAGGGACATGAGCAAGACTCGGTTCCCCAACATCCGCGATTGCCAGGAGGCGGATCGACGGAGCTTGGGTGCACGAGTAGGAGCTCGTGTGTACAGACACTTTCTGCAAATTTACAACACCCTGCCCCGGCCTCTGCAGATCGTCTTGTCACTGGTCAAGCGCAGCGTTTCGAAGACGGCATCATTGATTGGAGAATTTATGAACCCGCCGTTGTGGGCCATGCTTGTTGCCGTCCTAGTCGCTTCCATTCCTGCGCTACAGAAGCTCTTCTTTCAGGAAGGCTCCTTCATCAACAATAGTGTCACCAATGCCGTCAAATCAAGCGGCGGTGTCGCCGTGCCGCTCATACTGGTTGTCCTGGGTGCCAACCTGGCTCGAAATACTATGGCCCGAGATGATAACCACGATCCCGAGGAAGAACAGATTGGAACCAAACTGCTCATTGCTTCTTTGTTGAGTCGAATGTTTTTGCCCACAGTCATCATGGCGCCCATATTGGCCTTGGCGGCCAAGTATCTCAACGTCAGCATCCTGGACGACCCCATCTTCATCATTGTCTGTTTCCTGCTCACGGGGGCTCCGAGCGCCCTTCAACTGGCCCAAATATGTCAGATCAACATGGTGTACGAAAAGACGATGGGCCGTATTCTTTTCCAGAGCTATGTCATTTGGTTCGTTCTCAACTCCTCATCCCCCTAATTTCCCTCCCGTTCAACGTTATGGTCAAAGATGTACGTCTGACAATGCCAACAGGATTTTGCCATCAACCCTTGTTCTGGTCATGATGGCTCTCGAAGTTGTTGCATGGGCCAATTGATTTTGCATAGCCATTCATGATGACTTTCTTGTCAACTATTTTCATCTGTCTCTTTTTTTGTTTCCGAATCCTCTTCTGTCTTCATATATCGCCGTTTCCCCTCACTAACCTTTTCTTTGTCCTTCCATTCTATGGCATTGCGAGGCCTGGGAACCTTGCTGGTCTGCATCTGGTGCGATTTTTTTGTAATCCTCAGGGTTAGAACGAACAAGTAATTCCTTGACCGCGACACGACGGTCGGAAAAAACTCAGTCGTGTTGGTTGGCATATCCTCACGGGACGAACGCGAGAGGCGATGGCACGGCGTTTCGGTGTAGCATAAATAGCGTGTAATGATTATTGCGTGTCTTGGTCGAGGGGTTCAGCGTGCGAGGCAGATTGACATTGGCATGAATATGAAGAATGGGATGTGAGATTCGAGAGTCATTTTGCAGGAAGTATGCTGGACGGGCTCTATTTTGTGGCGTGGCAAGCAGTCGTTGTGAAGATGACTTGGTAGATATATGAGAAAGACGGGACGAATGTAGAATTCAGGCTTTTATTCTTTTTCGTCTTCCTTGGTAGTGGCTGCGTGGCGCCCGAATGCACATGTATGCAGGGTTTTTAGAAAAAAACAATTATACATAACAACAGAATCTTAATATGAACAATGTGCGTCCGGCACGCACGAGGTTGGCATCCGCGGGACAGGCAATCATGTTTTAAGGTTACCAAGGGAAAGAGACGTGGCAGGTGGGCTCGGGAAACGTGTATAGTCGAGACTACGCCGGAAGGCCTGGCGGGACCGTGGCAGCAGCAACAGCATCATAGCCCAGACGAGTCCGACGCTTTGTCTGCCTTGATGCTGATGGATCCAGGCGCAGAAACGTAGAATGGGGAGATAGTGCGGCGCAAACATAGTGCTGCTGTGCGTTCATGTGCTCGCCATGAATGGTATATGCTGCTCTCTTAGACCTCTGACCTCGTACCTGTGGGTTGAGATGTTCTCATGGAAAGCATTCTTGTTCTTTTCAAAGCAGAGCGAAGCAAAGACCATTACAAAGAGATTCCTTTTTTTTCCTTTTCACAATATATAATCTTCGTATGTTTTAGACGTAGAAAAAAAAACCACAAAGCCCTTCGTGGTGACGAGATGGCTGTTCCGAGGCCGTACATTCGCAACCGCACCATCCTATGCTAAAGCCCGCAAGAGGACGCCGGTGCCCATCCTGTCAGGGGCGGAAATGTGTGATACCGAGGAAAAGGGGGTTTCTTAGAAAAAAAGAGAAAAGAAAAGAAAGAGGAAAACACCACAAGGAATAATCAGATTGGATGGAGTAGGGTATGTGGCGGGACGGAGATATGAAACGGACAAGGCACGTAGTACTGTACTGATAGTATTTTTTAATTTGGAGCAAGAAAAAAAAAGTCCATGATTGAATTTGGAACATGAGGGAATCAGTCGCCGAGATTTCCATGCTTTTCAGTATTTCCAGAGCCTTCCACCATCGCACGACGACCTTGAATGAAAACATCTCAGAACGAATCAACTAATCGATGCATGCCTGGAAATCGCAAGGCTCCATTTTGAACATTAAAAAAGACGGTAAATAGGGAAGAAGAAAAACAGGGCATAGCGTGGGGTGTATCATGGCAAGCGAGTAAAGATGAAAGGAAAAAATGTATAGATGAAATGCTCTACGCATCGGGTGAATCAAAATATAAAAAAGGAAGAAAATGAAAATGAAAACAGAAAACTGAAAACAAAAAACAGAAGAAGAAGAAGAAAAAGGAAGAGGAAAAAAAAGAATTAGGCGCGAAATAATCGAAATATGTTAATGATTCCAGGGGTATTTGGTAATTCGTCGGCACACATCCGCTTCGTATACGTCTCGCTCACATGACCGTACAACTGCTCTCCTCCCTCTCCTTCTTGACACTCAAGGCAACGCGAGCGGCCTCGGTAAAGGCTTCGTTGACGCCGCGGTTCTTCATGGCCGAGCATTCGAGGTACCGCGAGGCCCCTATCCGTTTGGCGACCTCGAGTCCCTTGTCGTATTCGATCAGAGGCCCAGAGGGCCGTTCGTTGGAGGCGGCTTCAGGAGGAGCCGTATTGTCGTCTCCGTCCTCGTCGTCGCCGCCCTTTTCACGGAGATCGCATTTGAGAGCGACCAGGACGAGTTTGACGCCGGGGCAGTTATCCGCAATCTCTCCGACCCATTTGGACTCGACGTTTTCTAGGGAGTCTTTGCTGTCGACTGAGTAGCAGAGCATGATGAGGTCGGTATCATCTGGTGATCGGTCACATTAGCAGTTGGGTGGAGCCCAGGGTGACGGACACGTTCGCAGCGAACATGTATCGCTGGGGGGGGGATTTGCGAGAAAGGGGCGTCTCATACCGTACGACAGTGAGCGCAGTCTGTCGAATTCTTCTTGACCAGCGGTATCCCATAGCGACAATTCAATGTGCACACTGTCGACAAAAATATCTGGCAACGGACAGTCAGTACACGTCTTTGCGACAGTCAACACGCGGCTTGTGCATAGCGGGTTTTCAGCAAGCGTACCGTGGACATAATTTTCGAAGACGGTCGGCTCGTAGACGGTGGGAAAGTATCTGAATGCCGTCAGGTCAGTCCCTGTGCTTCATTCGCCTGTTTGTTCACAGAATGACAGCACACATACCCTCGGGTGAAGACGTTGAGCAGCGATGTTTTACCACAGGCACCGTCACCTCTGTTATTTCCCCGCGATGGTCAGCCATGTTTCGATGTGTGTTCAAGGTGATTTGCAAGATCAATTGCTTATGGTGACGGCGAAGCCCTTCATTGCGTTGCGCCACGCCACGCCCCTCCTCCCCTCTCCCTGACCCCCGTCGTGTGCCGTGCACCATGCGCCGTGCGATGGGAGTACATACAGAAGCACCAGCTTACGCTGGACCGTTTTGGAACCGCCGCAGAAAGGCATTTTGAGGGGAAAAAAAAATTAAAAAAGAAGGGAAAACAACAGGGTTGGCTGGCTCAAAGACTTTTGACGAGCGCCAGGAGGACGAGGTTAATTGTACGTTGCTGGGTGTCGCGCGCGGGCGGGGTGGAGCGGAAGGAGTCTTGACGTCGTTTGGTTGACGGAATTCAAATGCGTGCTGTGTTTGTGTTGCAATTTGCGTTGCAAGGCGGTCGAATGTTGCAAGAGAACAGAATTTGAGGACAAGATTTGGTGTGACGTGGAGCCTATGGCCGATTCGTGAGGCTGGCTGCGACGGACGGACTGGAGGATCTGGAGGAGGAGGATGGGTGGTGGATGGACGGATGATGGATGATTGATGGTGGATGGTGGACGGCACGAGTGGACGTTGGCTGCGCCGAGGGAACTTGAGAGGGTCAGCTGGCAGAAGGGTCAACTAGTGGTGACGAGGACGAGCAAGCGAGGCATCCAAAGATAGAAAAGAAACAGACGTAACAGCTGGAGCGGGAGTGAGAGAGTGCATGAGTGACTGACCTGATTGCCAGCAAATCTTGGGAGTTCTGTTCTCCCGGTTCACTTCAGTTGAGTAACTGAACATGCGAGGAGGAGGAGTCTTCAACTCTGACTGGACTGGAGGCTTCATGTGGGCCCCGGCCAGTTGAGAGAGAAGCACTGGCGAACTCCGGGCAGCAGGCAGCTCGAGTTAGTTTCTGGTGGATTCAATGTCCAGTGTTCCAATTTGCCGTCGGCACAAGCCCCCCCTTCGCCCTCCCGCCACAGAACCTCGCGAAGCTCCACGTCATTTCCCGAAATTCCCCAGAGCAATTTCAGGGCAGAAAAGGGAACATTAACCAGACCAGACAGGACCAAGGATGAACAAACAGACGGGGAAAAAATAAAAACAAAAATCACGGCATCTTTCCTCTTTCACGCCAACTCGCCTGAATTGCTGGCGATCACGACCCGCCACGCTCGTCCGGACCAGACCAGACCAGACGCACAGCCTCCTCGAAAGAATCAGAGAAGCCACATGCACATTGAAGCTGAATCTCAGAAACCGACATGCGCATCTCTCATCACCCCCCATGCCATATGCACGTATGTACATGTACAAGATTACGTTTAATGGCCCCGCACGCATACCATGGCCCGTTCGTGCATCAAGAACCAGGCCCATCAAACAGAGCTAGACAGGAACAGGACAAGAGTCCAAAAGACAAGACGGACAGACAGAATCCCTGCCCAGCCCTGCCATACATGCAGCCTGGCCCGCACTTTTGATTGTCTCGCTGGCCGGGGCTCCTTGCATCGTGCTGGAATTGGACTGGATGCCTTCGCGCCACAGAGTGAGTCCTGGTAAGCCCCAACACTTCTCGATTTCGGTATACAAAGTAGTTAATTACACACGACCTATCGTACTGGGTATACAAGGGCAGACAGCATCCCTTAGGAATATATCCCATATATCCATCCGCGAGCACATAGCATGTATATATACATACATACATATGCCGCTTCCGTAGTCCACCCTTCTTCCTAACAACACAGCATCCCTCAACAAATGATCGATACCATAGCGGCGTATAGTGAAATGATATTGACGACCGGCATCACCACGCTTGTTTAGTCCCGTTTCAGGACCACAAGATCGGCACCGCTGCGGTGTTGCGTCCAGGGCATCGCAGCGCCGGGCAGACGCCGAGATCAATGGCCCCGGATGCGACCATGGGGGCAGACGTCCAAACACATTCCGCGCGGCAAGTGAAGGTGTTGTGAAGATGGGTGCTGCTCCCGTAGTCTGCACCGTGCACCCCATATGTGTGTCTGAAATGAGTGAGCGCGTTTTTGATCAGGAGAAGGTAGGTATCTCGGACTTAGCCTGTTAATGCCTAAGAATGCAAATAAAATAAAGTGAAAAAGAAACGCAAAATAAAAAGAAAAAGAAAAAAAAGAAAAAGAAAAAAAAGAAAAAGAAAAAAAAGAAAAAGAAAAAAAAGAAAAAGAACAAAAAAGAAAAAGAACAAAAAAGAAAAGAACAAAGATAACGCGCAGCACGTCGTGCGTCCTAGTCCTCTCTTCGTCCTCAGCCTCAACACTAACTTTTTTCTCAGCCTCCTTAATTTCTTCTCCAGCTTCTTCATCAGCGATTTATCAACTACACACGACATTCGGAGAGCAAATTAGTCCAGAGACCCTCAGAAAATCTCACAGATACTATGCCCTGTTGTGTCGAGTTAATAATCGCAACAGAGAGCTAGTACGCAAAATACTAGATTTTTGCTTTTTCTTTTCCTTTTTGTCCCCGAGGTCGAGTTGACCGGATAAAAATGCTTACAATGTAAAAGAATAAACATAAAAAATAAAATTCCAGTATTTTCTATACCAGCCCTCGGCAGCGATGCCTACTTTAACGTAATAGGCATAGCATGTACCACACACTATATGCAGTCCATATGGCAAGCGATGTGATTGCTTTCAGGATCTTGCTCAGGTCGACCCAATCAAGACAATCGCAAAAAGCAGCATACGTTGCTTCGCGGTATCCCAAATAAAATGCTAGAGGTCATGAGCACGTCACACATGTAGGTAGTACATAAACATACTGTACTTATGCACAGAAAAATCCTAATCGTCATCTCTTTGGTATCCCTGCCGATTCCGTCCCATCCGTTCGCCCAAATCCAGCTTGCCGGCCTGTTTATGTAGCCCGTTCACGAAGCCCCTTTCGCCGTCTCGTTCTCGCGCCTCAGCGTCTGCCTCTCTGGCCGCTCGTTCCTGCTCCGCAAGGGCGGCCAGACGCTTCTCTCGCTCCTGGTCCAGCTCCGAGGCTGCCGATTGCATAGCTGCCAGTTTACGAGCCTTTTCTGCTGCCAAGTCATTTTCTTCGCTGGCCCGTTGCTGTTGTCGTGACCGGTTGTAGTGGGAGCTTCGTTCATGACCGCTTGGGTGGTATCCATTGTCATTGCCGTTGCTGTTCCCGTTGCCATTCCTGCTGCCGTTCCCATTTCGACTCCTTGGACTCCTTGGCCTCCGATCATCATCATAATCATTCCTATACCCACGATCGTGCCTGCGTCTTTGTGGCGAATATCGTCTTGACTGATGATGGGACCTGCGGTGGTGGCGTGCTTCATCCCTTGCGTCATCATGATAGCGCCGCGGACTGCGGTCGCGTCTACGATCGTGAGAACCATCTCCTATGCGCGACGGGCTTTGTCCTTGGCCCGAGTCCCGACCATGTCTCTGTTGCCTCCGATGCTCATCACCGCCATCTGTATGCCGATGCCCTTGCGGACTGCGAGATCGCGATAAAGACCTGTGTCGTCGTCTATGCCGCCGTGATTCGTCTTCTGAATCTCGCTCTCGCTCTTGTTCTCGGCTCCTGCTTCGGTGCCTTCGATGCCGTCTCTTGTGCCTGTCCTCTTTACCGCCTGACCTCTCTCTCTTCTTCGAATCCTTGACCTCGACACCCATGGATGATAGCAACTGACGCCGCCTGACTGGATCATTCATCATCGCCTCGTACGCGGCCTGCTCCTGCCTCTTAATCGCCAGCAGCGGGTCTTCTCGAATCTTGGCGGCCGTGTCTCTCGCCGTGTTAGCATTCTGCAGAGCCATAAAACTGTCCTCCCCGGCTGCCTTCTCCAGCTTCTTGTGTTCGGTGCCCTTGATGAGGTTGTCGATTCGTCGCTTCCCGAGAAGATAGGCCTCTGTCTCCTCGCTCGCGCCGACTTGGCCATCCGTGGGGCCCTGGTACATCCAGTCGACTCGATCTACTCGCTTCTTGCCGCCCGCGGCTTCAAGCTGTCGCTGCAGCTCCTCCTTGGCCCGCTCCTCTTTGATTTCATTGACTCGCTGTTGAGTGCGCTTGCGCTCTGCGAGCGCCTTTTGCTCCTCATCCCACACGGCTTGTTGATTTCGCCGCAGGGTGGGATGGAAGGATTTCTTGAGATTCAGATCACCGCCACCCATGATGGGCTGTCTTTGCGCGAGTGTCTTGCGATGGTGTTTTGTTGTGAGCTCAAGGGAAGAGCAGAGGAAAGATGATGGGAAGGTTGAAGTGGCGAGGTTGGCGAGGGATTGAAGAGTGGTAGACTTGCGATCGGACCCACTTTTATATCTGGGTTCGCCTCCACAACCACACTAACAACCAACAATTGACGTTCGCTAGCTTTGTACTTGATATTCCGCAACCTGGTAAACCGTCCTAGACCAGATTTCACGTCACCAAAGAGTGACTATTTGATAAGATTGCGCACTGCCAGCGATACGATCTCGGTTCTGTTGAAGCACTGATTCTGTTGCCTTGTCGTGAGCCTGGCACTGTAAGGTCAAAATACGCAATCCCGATATGGGTTATCGCATCAAGACCGTTTCGCTCTTCAGTCAGACGAAGAATTGCAACATGCGGCTTGGCCCAACGAGATTGCATAGCTGCGGTCTAGCGCGGGAATCCAGTGCCATTGCGCATAATCGATGTCGTTTATTTGGGAATTGGCCGGACTGATCGGGCTGCCTCATCAGCCATCTCTTAAAGACATCTCCCGAGGCAATATAAATCTCAAAAGCCAAGACCATGTGAGAATTTATTCCGAATTCGAGCGCCGATTGAGCATCGATAGTATATTCTTCGCGCCGAAGCAATGCACGCTCTATATCTCCAGTACAAGCCAGCTTATGGCCTCTCATGCGCGCCCCTTCTACCATGAGCAGCACAGCCTCCAGAAATGTTATCGTACACGGTTTGCAGTAAAAAGATTCTGCCCAGCATCTACCAACTCGCTCTCTTCACGCCCGGCAAGTTGCCCGCCATCGCCTCCATCCTAAAGTTAAACTACCATCCACGCGCGTCAGTCCGCACACCCTCGAAAAAAAAAAGAGATAAAGAGAAAAGAGTAAAAACTCACCCTCGTCATTTTGAAGTCACTTAAAACACCGCGACCCTGGCCCCCCATAATGCATCTGTTACGAATCTGTGTCGGCCGCGTATACGCATGCATCTGTGTGAGTTGAAGCTGAGCGATAGCGCGGACTCGAGGAGGAAGCGTCGTATTGCGAATGATGTAGCGAAGGGCTTGTCTTTATTGTAGCGAACGTTTCTTTCGTTAGTTCAGAGGTTTCGACAGTGGCAAGGCGCTGTGAGTTGTTCAATGTGAAAGGTTTTCGTCGGAAATGGCGCGCATAAAGACGTCTTGACTGTGAGAGACGATGGACATACCTCTCTGGTTCGAACTGCTCAAAGACTTTACGCTTTGTGTGATCGCGTATGGTACGGGCCTTGACGAAGCAGCCCAAGTCGAGCTTTTTGGAGCGGAACATCGACATGCTGGGTGGTTTGAAAAGGTGTGACGACGACGACGACGAGGGCGACGATGAAAGTGGTTGGCGATGATGATGATAAGGTGGATGTGGATGTGGGTTTGGCGACGAGATGGCGAAATGTTGCAGGGAATCCGATTCTGCCGAAGTTTTTCCGCCACGGAAAATTGAATTCAAAGCGAAGTGAGGGACTGCGAAATCTTGAACCCACGCCAATTAAAAAGACAGCAGACACTAAACGCTACCCTAGGAGCCCCATTGACGAGAAGGAAAGTATATATTGCAAGTTCTTCTAGGAAACTTGGTGCCAATCACAACCCGCAAAGAGATCTCTCACAAGACCATGATACCACCAATATAATGCTTCGTCAGTCCTAACAGTGACTGCAGCCCTGGACTGCAGTTCAGTCTATTTAATAATTTATTGTGACGCATCTGTTTTTGAACCCGAACGCCTCTTATCTGAAACAAAGATTACAAAAAGTTGACTGCAGTGCAGTATTCACAAGTCTCAACCCCAATCCAGGTCCGGTGCTTCAACATCCCTACACGCCAGTGAGCATGTCGCGAGATGTATTGGCTTTGGAAAGTTGCAGAAACGCCATAACCCAAGTGGAAAAGTTAGGGGTTTTTCTCTTGGGAGGGGGATGAGGGGGGGGGGGGGAGATGAAGAGTGCGGAGGGGGGGAGAACATTTGTACATTCTGTGACCCATCATGAAAGATCTCTGACCCGGAGCCAGAGCCCATCGCTAAGGAGGAACAAAAGATACACAGGGGAAAGTGAAAGAGGTCTATCGCTTGTTGCTGAGAGGCAAAGCAGGCGGCTGAGGCTTGTCTTTGTTCTGTAGCTTCGCAACGGTGTACACGATGCCGCTTACAAAGCCAAGCAAGATGGCTGACACACTGCCCAATGTGACCGGTGCTGCGAAGAAAATAATACCGAGAATGGCCACCGGGAGCTTGTTCAGAGCACCGACCATGGCGTACGTGGTGGACGATGTGGCGCGGATGCACCATGCTGTTGAATAGGAAATGAAGATGGCTCCAAGGCCAGAGTAGATCATTCCCGTGGCCATGCTGTTGCGGGTTGCAGCTGGGAAATTGCTGTTGAGGTTGGCAGAGGACCAATCTTCCACAAGAAGAGAAGCGAGGATGAGAACGGGAATGGTGAGGAGATTGTTGTAGTACATGACTTGATGAAAATGTGATGTTAACGATTTCGCTTGTCACATTTTTTTCTCTCTCAGGAGGTTTCTATACGGGACAACATACCTTCCCAGTTGTTAAAGCCCGTCTTTTTGATGACCTTTCGCACACTCAAGGCATACATGGCGGCGCAAAAGACATTGCAGCCCATCCAAGCATAGCCGGCGTTAAGCGTGGCCATGGCTGCAGCTGAGGCAGCACTTTGTGCGTCTGCCCATGCAGCAATCACGGAGCTCAACACCATCATGCCGAAGGAAACGAGAGTCAGTGGACTGACACTGCTGCCGAACATGAGCACCTCTCCATAGGCGATGACGATGATGGTCAGGTTCTTGAAGATGGTGTAGACGGGTACGGAGAGGAACTGCAATGCCTTATTGCCAGTATATATCATGGCCACCAGTAATAAGGCGACGGGAAACCCTGCAGTATGGTGTTAACATGACATTCCATTCAGCTGACAATTCTGAAGAAGTCCGTTGAATAAAATACTGAAATGGAAACGACGTAAGAAACCCCCCTCCCCACGAGGGGAAGAACAAAACAAAGAAAAAAGGGAAAAAAAAAGGAAGAAAGAGGGGTGGGGTGGTAGTGGTTCACGTACAAGTTTTGGCCTTTTGTGAATCAAATGGTCCCAAGTCTTTGACCAAGCCAGCCTGCTTGCACATGACGATGGCAACGGTTCCAACAATGGACTGTTTCAATCAGCGCAATCCGTTTGGTCCGTCAATCAACGGAAGAAGAGGGGGCGGTCATGTCATGGGACCATCAAAATCGTACCTGAACTGCAAGGTAGAGAAGGTTCATATTCCAGTTTGACCCCGAAATGACATACTTGTTCACAATAGTCATGCTCATCGAGCTCAGGCAGTATGCCAAGACCGAAGCACCACGATTGTTGTCAAGCGATGTGACGCCCTTGAGCGCGTCTGCTTTTGACCTGGCGGGCGTGAACGTGGGGAATGGCCTGTCTGTGCCATTCTCATTGACGTGGCCATTAGTGGCGGGCATGTCCAGCACCAAGTCGTCGGTCTTCTTGTCCGACATTTCTCTTGAAGGGGAGATGCTGGGTGGAAGAGAAATGAAGGCGACAAAAGAGGGAAAGACAGATCGAGCGAAAGAGATAGATATTGACCGAGAGAGGGAATTAACTCTGGACGAAAGAGCGCAGGACGATTCGCGCAACAGGACGCAGAAAAAGCGACGATGATGAAAAAGGGTCAGGCAGAGGCCAGATGGAGCAAGGGGGTCGAGTGGATGAGCCGCCGCGAGAATTCTCCGTCTGGTGTTTCTTCGCGTTGTGCCTTATTGCAAGGGGTGGTGCCAGGTACCAGGTACCAGAGCAGAGCAGAGCAGAGCCGAGTGGTGACCAGTCAGGGCCGTGCTTGAGCCACACCAATACGAGGCGCCACAGCTGTCACGGACCCATCTTTCTATTGCTGGGGCACTGAAGGGGAGGTCTATTTTGTGTCTGGTTTCCAATCTCCAATGTTGAATTTCACCACCGCTAAGCTGTGCTCTGCCACACACCAGACAAAAGGCACATGTCCTCAGCGCCGCTCTGCCTTTATTCACCCTGCCCGGGGTAGATCCCACGGTCGGCTCACGAACATGTGCATCATCTTTATCAGTGGAAAACCATCGTTCCTCCGACGTGGAAATGAGACACTGATCCTGATCAGATTGGATCGGATCGTTAATGGACGTGGTCGATTCCAACGACGCTCCTACATACATAGCACATACATGCATATGTACGTACAGATATACATGAACAATACACGTATTCCTACCATATCTGAGGGCCATGCGACTAGTAAACATGACGGACCTGCATCTGCGCCGCAAACAATTTGTGCTCCAAAAAGGGAAAGTGTCAGAGTCAACGGAAGCCGCTTGATCATGGTATGTCAACATGATAAAAGCATACGATCACCAGATTCTCGGCCTAAAGAATCACGATTAACTTAAGGGTCGAGTGAGAAGAAATCTAAGAAACGAGTTGTCTCGCCCATGTGATGTTTTTTTTTCAGCCTCAATCCGCGTTTTTATGTACTGGATTCTGATAATATACTATTCGTACTAGCATGTTCAATCATTGACGCGTGCGACACATTTGAGGCTTATCGACACAAACGCACCTCGCAACTTCGTCTCCCGAGCCGAACAAACAAAGAGTATAAAAACTTTCTTCAATATACAATTGTACCGTACACGAATTCAGCGAAAAATCATTGAATAATACATTAAATACGTGGGTCGTCGGCGATCAAAGTCAATGATTTCCGAGACTATTCCACTCAAAACACATAAAAAGACACCAATGGAATGAAATCCAGATATTGTCCTCATGATGACTGTGCGACTTGAGAAATTTATTCCTTATACTTGCATGGTTCATAAGAATATTGGAAACACGAGGAGTTTCTAGACCTGAAGTTAAGATGTCCGTATGTGGAAAAAGAGACGATGGTCCGAGAATTGACAAAAAGAAAAAGAAAAAAACTATATAAAAACGCTTTTTAGGCATTTTCAAAAGTATATCTCGGGACGCGTCGTCTTATATCTACAGGAGAGCGGCCGCGATGGCCAGGGCGAGGGCACCAGCAGGGGCCAAAAATGAGGCACCGGCCGTGACGTTGGGAGGATGAGCAGTTGCAGTGGCGTTACCGCCGTGAGTAGGAGAGAGGGTATTGGAAGGGACCATAGTTGTGCCGAAGTCAGTCTTGGAGGGCGTCTCGGAGGCAGTTTGGGAGACTGATTGGGTGACAGACCGAGACGCAGATACGGAAGTGCTGTCAGTGTTCGTGGATACAGCAGGCGTTGTAGAAGGTTGGCCAGTCTTGGCAGCACCGCCAGAATTCTTGCAGTTGGTCTCGGAGAAATCATTCTGAGCCTCGGCGAGGACCTTTGTGAGTTCGAAAGCAAGGCTTTTGGCGATGGACTGAGCATCTTTGGGCACTTTGGAAACAACAGAAGTGATGAGAGCCTCAGAGTTGTCGTTGATGTCTTTGAGTTCGCCGCGGACCGTGTCGCAGGCGCCGGCTTTCTCAACATCAGAGCGCTTTGTTTTGAACGTCGCAAGTAGGGCCCGGCTCTTCTTGGTGAGATCTTGGACAGGGTCGGTCAGACCTAGGGCTTCCTGTATGGTGAGGTCAGAAGACCCATCCACCGTGGTCTTTCCCTTCTTGATCGAGGCAACAAGGCTGTCAGCCTTGGACTTGACATCTTCAATATTGCCGGCGAAGCCCTGGGCGGCGGTGTCCAGGCTTTCAATTCCAGTGGAGACGGCCCCCAGGGCAGTCTTTATGACATCGATTTGAGCGTGAGCGCCAATGGCAAGGATAGCAGCGATAGCGATGAAGTGCTTCATCTTGGCTTGATGATTAGTGCTGATTGCTTGATGCCTGAAATAGCTTTTGTGCAAAAACGAATGTAAGTGGGCGAGATCTGATCAAAAAAAGATTGTGGAATTTAAAGATGATAATATGATAGCGGAATGAGAGTTCATTAAAAAAGTGGAAAAGAAGATGGAGTTGAGGGTAGATGTGAGGTGGTTTATACCTCATCAGCCTCAGATGGGCTCCCCCAGTCTCATGCTGAAATTCACTTCCCTGCACAAGGATAACGTTCTACCAGGACTCCCACCATGAACTATAGAAACCTCCTTCCGTATAATATGATAAATCTCCGACTCAGTTTCTTGGAGACGAAGTACGTATACACAGGGAATACGGAGGCATAATAGGTATGGACCAGGAAGGACCAACAAGGCAAAAAGGAAGGGGGGGGGGGGCGGTTTGGCGGCATTTGTTTTCCCCTTTCCTTTCCCTGCCACCACAGCCCCGAATTTCTCCTGGTTGATTTCAAGAACACTCATCGGGAGACCAATGCTTCCGAGACTGATGGAAGCCATCAAGCTCCATGGGGGTGCCCGCAGAGTTTCGCTCGTATTCACCTTCGTTTGACTCACCATTGGCGGAGCGGGGATATATAATTCGGGGGTGTCTTCAGGCTACGACTGCAATGACAGACTGGTTAAGCTCTTTTGGACTTAGTATCGTTACACCAAGGGGAAGAAGGATGGAAGAAAGTCCCAGATCGACTACCTGGTACAGATCATGGCTCAGCACAAGGGAAAATTAATAGTTTCTGCAGAAAACATCAGACAATAGCCGATTGTATCAAAGCTACAGGTCCCAACGAATATTTGCGTGTTTGTAAGAGCGATCTGGCGGAATATACATGAGATTCATGGCTATTTGGCGAACAGGGCTCATCCCGTAGGTCAAGTAGCTACAATAAACTTGCCTCGAAGCCGGTATTACACAGTCAGCCTGTTCACGTGTCCATAGCATGGGCAGTCCAAGCCAAGCCGCAACTGCTAACCGAATGCCGAACCTTGTCTGCGCTCATGATATAGCTGTTGCATGCCAGTAAAATGAGGAGTCATCCAATAATACATACTTCGGAAGCAAGCGGCATAATTGATGGCTTTCTTCCCCAGGATGACCGACAGATGCCTAGTGACAGTATTTCCCGGAGTCGACTAACTGTGCGATGCGAGAATGAAGAATCTACGGGTTGTCAGTGACTGGCATGGGAACCGCAATGTCAAAGGTTCACCTTGATGACGTGGACAAAATTGTCACGATGGAAATGCCTCCCAGACACTGTCGCTTCTGATTGGCAATGGACATCCGAAATCAAGTGCCTTTCCCGTTAGCCCGAGACATTTGAGCACTGACGCATTGTCGGCAGGAATCGAGACGCCCTCTACCGTGCTGAATTAGGGATTTCGGCCGTAGGATGTGGGAAACACGAAGTCGGGGCTGTTGCTTCATGTAGGTCGTCTCCCGTCTGGTTCTTTGCCGGAGCAAGAGGTCACAGACCCCACCCCAGCATTTCTTTTTGGCAGCAGCAGACCACCAAGTCGAGTCGAGACGACGGAATGTGTGTGTGTGGTTGGGGGAGAGGATGGACACCAAACTCATTAAGTGGACTGCCGATCGGCGACGCGGCTCGAGGCGAGTCTGGTTGGCCCAGTCGCTGCTTCCTTCCTTCCTTGACTTTTCCTCTCAACCAGTACTTTCTCCCCCCAACACCCTCGGCGTCGAGAATCGGGCTGGCTGATGTTCTTCACCCCCCCTCCTCTGGAAACTTTCGCATTTTCTTTCCCTCTCCGTATGAAACCACAATCGGCAACAACTCGGTCAATTTCATATGATCCTGCTGCAGCTGCGTTGGTTGCAAGCAATTTGCTGACACTGACTAATGACGACAGGTTCCCCGCATTCAAAACAGGGAGTCGAAATCGTACAAAGGCCAGATGGTGACCGTGTCATTACGACGAGAGATATCCAAGGACTCCGACCCCATGGGCTTTCCCGCACGCTATTTACCTACGGAGTGCCCCGGTGTTAGAAAGCCAAGCCGCAAATCGTGGAAGCAGCGCCACCTTGGAAACTCAAGGGTGGTAAGGAAAACGCCAGCTCAACTAGCGTCCGAGTCAGGGAAGGATTCAAAAAAAAAAAAAAAATCGTAACAAAGCGCATCTACCCCGAAGCACTAGCACATCTCGACTAGGTGGACTAGCCGATGCTGTGACGGTCCGGATGCATCATCATGCAGCAATAACAAATCATGGATCATAGCTTTGTCGACGCAGCTGGCTGGAGGCATGTCGAATGGACTCGCCGTCATGACGAGAGTCTGCTGCAGAAGTGTGATGAAAGGGAGACAGCTTGCGCATTGACCATAAGATGGCTCAATTCTGCGTTGCTCACTTAACGCTTCGATCGTGCCACCTGGCGGGAGTTTCATGATGCCATCGCCAGGTAGCTTGCCACGGGTGCAGGTGTTTCAGTCACCTAGACCCCCCAGACATTCCGACTGATCTGTTTCCGTTATTTCACAGTTGTGTGAAATAACAAGTTGAGGTTCCGGAACTAGAGCTGATGCACATGACGTTTGATGATGCTCATTTGAAAAAGCACCAGTCAGTCTTGAAGCCAGTGTGGCCATAGCTTTGCAAGTCTCGGGGGGTCGAAAAAAGGGCTCTCTAAAATGTGCCGCCTACAACAGTTGCTGAATCCTGTCCAGTCTCCATATTAGATTCTCTTCTACGACTGCGAACAAATCGGGCCACCGACGGTCTGCATCATGACCAGAGATTCATGTTCTCCTGATATCATTTGCGGGACTATTGTTTTAGAGGCAGAGACTCGATGCTCTCCGTCTTGGGTCTTGCATTTGTGAAGGATCAGCACGACGAAGACCTGACTTTGTTATAGCCTCGTTTTTCTGTTCAAGTGAGTGGGTAGGCTGCCCAAATTTCCCAGTTTTGCTTGTTAAGCAAGCAAGCATGGTTTTTCTTCTTTCTCTCATCTTCTCTGGTCAGTTTGGCTTCCATCTTCTTGTCCCTTGTATTTCTTGCATGGACGCCAACTTCTTAGTCACACGGTCGCAATGTGTCTCCGTTATCCATGTGCCTATTTTCCACAGTCACCCGAACGCAGCGTTCCTTTCTAATCCAGTTTCCTACTTAGTGTCATGAATCGTGTGTCGTCCCACAGCGGCCCGAAGGATTTAAGAACCCTCCTAGCAGTGCCCACTGAGTCGATACCCACCTTCCGCTCAGGTTATTCCCGCTACGGCTATCTCCGCCGCACTAGTTCTGTCCCCTTGGCATTTTCGGGCCGCTAATTTATGGAAATACGACGCTCCCCTCCAACTTTGTGCAGGCCAGTATCTGGTGTATTTATACAGTGGGTCATGGGTAAACCCGAAACTGCCATGTTCTTGCACCAAGAACAAAAGAACCTTAACCCACTGTGTATGCAAGATATAATATCTAAGATCACACTCACATGCTGTATGTACATATGTATGTATATATCTACCTTTGTAAAGACGCAACCTTCTCTCCAATCTCCACCGTGCTTGCCACAATGGAATTCGTGTGTTCAGCTTGGCCTCGCTGACCACGTTACCGTTCAGACGACGACAGAAAGCGCCAAGCTCTGGGCTGAAGCGCAGGGCGGATCGACTACCGCGCTTGTGTCGCTTATCCGATGAAGCTTTTGTCCGTCTGTGCTGCAGGATTTGTCGTGCAGAATGCTGGTGACGTGCGTCGACAAGCGCAGTACGACGGGAGCCGCCTTGGGTGTCCGTGGATATTTGTACGCATGTGATCTTGTGACGTTGAATCCATGGCGGTGGAATCCACTGGCTCAGGGCGAAATACGTCACCTCTAATGCCGAATTTCTCGACCGATCTGCCCGAGATTTGCGCGCATGCTGGGTTCGTAGCCAAGTCGTGCGCTCCCTCTTTCTCTCATCCTTACGCTCACGCTCACCATCTCACAACTAATAAGCCCGAGACTTCAATATCGACAAGCCACGCACGTAATTTCACAGTCACAGCCACCAAACAGCCCCCAACAGTGACACATTAACCGCCCGCGCTTAACACACTCTGACGTCTGATGCAAAACATGTATGGCACTTTGCACTTTTCCAGGAGGGCGCATCTCGACCTTGTACCAGCCATTTGGACAACATGCATAGCATTGGGTGATAGGCTCCGCCTCGAATCCAGACATGTCGCTTTTTCTGCATTTTCCTGGAAAGGTTGGAGGTTTTTACTCAGTCCTGTCGTCGAGGCGGTTCAACCCGGGGCGAAGCAAACCCCTGCCAGACCCGGGATGAGGAGTCTGGAGCCAACTTTTATAGGATTGACCATAGAGTCTATCCAGGAACACCACGCCCCATTTCAGAACCAACAACATAGGTTGGTAAGTCAAGTATACACGTATGGTGATGGTCTTGCGCATCGAGGTCGTGGATGATCAGTTTCACCCTTCATGACCGACGAGTTGATGCGATCTTGGTAGTTGACGATGACCAGCCCCTGGCCGAATTTTGAATCTTTTTTTCACGCACGCTCCGATCCCCTTTTAGCTGCTTGTTCCCGCACCTCCTAGCCCCCAACGATGTCAGGGAACTAACAAGGGGGGAAGCCTCCAGGTGCATTTAAAAACCCTGATACGTCTTCCTCTCCAACCCCAGGGTCTCCGCACGAGGCTGAGTAGCTTCACCCTGCCACGACCCGGGCTGGTAGAGGGTTGAGCAGCAAAACATGGAATGGAGCAAAAGGCGTTGACGATCCTGCAGGTATCCTCTCTCCAACAACCGGCACTCTTCTACACGAGCAGCTCAGTAACACTGAAGACGCCATAAACTCCAAAAGAAGTAGTCGTCTCGCTGAAGCAGCAATCAGGAGCATAAAAAAAAAGTGCAAAAAAAAAAGGCGCCATCACAGACCGCACGAATTTCTTGCCGTTTCCTAGAATTCTTATCCCTAAAGTCACCATGCCTAGAGAACGACCAAGGGTTATGGTAAGAATGACTCGGGAGCACGATATCCAGGCTGAAAAACTAAAACTATAGCTACTGACAAGCCGACGCAGTACCTCCAACCTTCGACGCAAAGACTCATAGATATGCTCACATCGCACACCGTCAACACCCTGACCCAACTCGTGCGCATCGAACGCACCGCCGCCACGACGAGCTCTCGCCGTGAAGCCGAGGCTCTCCAGTCCCCCATCAGGGCCGCGTGGGTTTACTACGTCAACTCGGGCCAGCTCACCACCGAGCTATGCAACCTGACGCCGCGCTACCCCTTTTCGGGAGCCCTCGTCGAGGAAGCTAACAGGCGGGTCCGACAGGACCCTTCATCCAGTCGAAGCTGGAACCTCGCGTGGCTGGTGCTCACTAAGATCAGAGAGGGTGGACTGATTGCCGTGTACGCGCGCGAGGAGGCACTGAAGCCGGGGATGTGGGATGGCCGGCGGCTCGGGAATGAGAACGATGTGGCGCGGCTAGCGGCTTGTTTTGAGGAAGAGTGGAATGCTGCTGTGGTGAGGATGTTGAGGCACTGGGAACGACCGCCGACGTGGTTCTAAGAATTGTGAGCTTACAAAAGCGTGGGTGATGTTGTATGGAGATCGTGTTTGCTTTTTGCACGGCCTCGAGACTAGGGATTCGTTTTGTGTTGTTGATCTTGTCTCTTTACATGATGATGAAAAGTGTGATTTTGTTATTCGGAATCGGTCAAAATTGGCAACCAGGCGCGGATCTTCAGTTCAGTGATGCTGATCCTACATTCCGGTCTTCAATACAGCTTCTTCCAGAACTATACGTGCTTCGCATCGACGCCAACCGTTTTGGATTTGGGATGCTACTAGAAAAAATTGACTATCCAAAATGAGAAAAAGTATTACATTTCAAACCACCCACCCCCATAAAATCAAGGCTTCCCAACACAAAAATAACCGTCTAATTCTGCCAATGCTCTATTTGTCTTTTTATCCGTAGTAAAAGCGTTATGTATTCCAAACTCCCAATATGATCAACAGAACCCGAACACATTACGCCCCGAACAAACGCAAAGAACGCCATTAATGCACTGAATAAAACTCACAATACTGGCCACATCAAGCTCTAACACCCCTGTTGCTCATCGCTGTGCTCGTCCCAGTCTTCGCTTTCCAGACCATCGCCTCGAATAAAAAGTGATAAGCACCAGCCAAGTAGAGTGAGGCCGCCAAAGAGACACCAGGGGAGAGCCTCGCCCTTGGGGCGGATATTCACGGACAGGGTAAAGAGGCCACCCGAGACAAAGGGGCCAATGCTTCGACCAAGAGCGGATAGAGTCTGCGCGACGCCGTTGAGGGTGCCAAGGCTGGCGGGTGAGGGTGCTGAGTTTGTAATCTAAGGGGTGGGATTTTGTTAGACAATGTAAAACTGTTGCTGCAGCGCTGGTCTTTTGTGGTTCGCGACGCGAGGAAGTTGTCACTGCTGATCTCGTCTAAAATAGTTGAAAAACACAATAATGGCGGCGAAAGGGAAAAAAGGACAGACCAAAACTCACCAGCAACATTACGCAAGATAGTCCTCCGACGGCACACATGTTCTTCAGCACTAGCACGACGGCAAGTTCGAAGTAAAGCCAGAACCTCCCGTTAGCAAAGCCAAATGGAGGCTCGTCGTCAAGGTAGCCCACCCACGGCATGAGCAAGAGACTAATGCTGAGGCCGAGAAGTGCAAATCTGTAGGCGCCTAGACTTCCAACCTTTGACCTGACGGACTGGAATACAAAGGCCTGGAACAAAATCGTGGCAAGGCCGGCGGCGCTGAGACTGAAGCCGATTTTGGAGGGATCGAGGTTGCGGCCAGTGGGAGTGGGGGCAGAGGCGAAGATGGGGTATAAACTGTTGAAACTGATGTTGGAGAGCTGGAAGACGAGATAGGTAGACAATAGAATAATGGTCGTGAGGTTGAAAAGATCCTTCCATACGGGTATTTGATGGCTGTTGTGGTTGCTGCTTGTGCTGTTGCTGCCGTCGTCAGGCTTGACAGCCTCGTTTCCTGATGCGGGCGTCGATGACGACGATGAAGATGAAGACGAAGAAGAAGAGGAGGAGGAGTGAGAAGAAGACGGAGGAGAAGAAGTAGATAAGAGAGGCTGCTGAATTGCTGATGTTTGGGCGAGGCGTGAGCTCCAGGACGCTCTGCGATCATGACGCTCGTCAGAGCCCCGGATCCAGTGCACCAACTTGGTCATCCAGGCGGGTTTCCAGGGGCTTGCACCACTTTTCTCGTCGAGCGTCTCCTCGAACCAGATGCCCACGACAATCACGCTCATGCCCAGCATCGCGGCGCCGAGTACGTTGGGCCCCAAGTAAGGATAGTTAGTGCCCAGCTTGTTGACCAAGATACCTCCAAACGCGGGGCCAGTGATGCTGCCAAGGGAATAAATGACTGGCAGGTAGGTAAAAGCTCGACTCTGGTTCGACCGATCCGTGACTTCGCCCAGCACAGTCGGGACACAGGCGGCGTTGCCGTTGAGCAGGCCCATGAGCGCATGGACAAGTACCATCTGCCAGTACTGTCGGCAGAAGCCAAATGCACAGAAGCAGCCCATGAGCGAAAACGTGCCCGCCATAAGGACGGGCTTGCGGCCGACGATGTCGCTCGCATAACCCCAAAGGAAGTTGGTAGAGAGCTGAGCCAGCGCAAAAGCACTGGCCAACATGCCAACGTATAGACCACCACTTTGAGCAGGCACGCCGGGCATGGAAGCCACCATCTCGGGAAGATATGGTCCAATAGAGTTCAGGGCTGTTTGTTCGGAGAGCGACAGGAAGGCTAGCAGCAAGAGCTGCCGTACTGGCAGGGGGGTTTCCTCGTCATTGTGATTGCGGTCATTGACACGATGGGGATCGAAGAATGAAGAGCACGATGAGGCAGAATTCGTCTCCGAGTCCGGAAGGGGGGTTTCCAGCGGCGTCTTCGGAGGCTGGACGGGAAATGTCTGGTATCGATGGACGGACATTTGACGACGGAAGGAACCGAATGACGGAATGGGGGCGCCGGCGTGCAATGAACCCGTTGATGCTTGCCTGAAGGTGTCTACGTCTCGCTTCGGCAGAACCATCAACTTGGGTCGGTTTGGATGGTTCGCCATGATGGGGGCCGGAAGACAAAAATTCTGCAGTCACGCTGATGTAGCGAGGAATGTGGTGAGAAGCCAAACGGCGCGGATGGGTTGGTGTCACACGCACGTCAAAGGGCAAAGCCTAGACCATGTTACTTAAGCGAGCGAGGCAGCACTGTGGTTCTATGCGAATGAGACAACAGCTCGCAACCGGGAAGCAGGAATGCAAAAGGTGGGAAGGAAAAAAACTAGAAAAAAAGCAAAATGAGGAAAGAGTAAAGACGTAAGAAGTAAGGAAAAAATTACGATGATGAGTTGGGTAGAGCATTGGTCCCAAACAAGGGGAAGATGGAAATGAACAAAGCAAGGGCAGGAAAGGCTGAGAAGCAGGTGGACCTTTAGCTTCATCTGTCATATGTCATGACAGGAAGGCACAGATTGATGATTGACGTCACCGATTCGCACTGTCCCGCGGCGATCTGGGAAGGAAGGAAGGCCCGCCCAGCCAGGGTGTTTTGCGGGGGCGGCAGAGGCTAGGCACGTGTTCAATTTGCAGCTAGCGGCGGACATCTGGACGAAGCCCACTTCGTCCGGCACCGTTGCAGGGTTCCAGGGTGCTAGGACATGAGGACCAGGTAGGTGGTAGGTATGTATAGTAGTGGTGGGTGGTAGGCAGACAGCAGGCGGGTTGCTGGTAGGCCGTACCTGCCAGGCACATGGTTATCTCGAGGGTGCAAACATGAATGGCTTTCCCCGTTGTCCCGGTCCTGGTCCGGTTCTTCTCCTTCCCCGTTTCCTGTCCCTGCCTCCCCTCTCTCGTCGCAAACGTGAGACAAGCAGGTCACCATATACACACAGACCACGATAATGTTTTTACACTACGACCATGGCCAAATGTTGGAAGGCTGCATCACACCAACATGAGGGCATCTCGATAAGTACAGAAGTGGGACTAGACGACATTTAAGCTTCCAATCCGGGCCATGTCAAGCAGCCAGACACTTGGAGTTCAGACTCCCAGCAAGGCAGCTGGAAGTCCCGTCCAATGCCTACCTAGGCATCGTCCGGACTGTCACTCTGACGCCAAAATCCCGATAATATCCGCCTTCCTGGCAACATCTCTCGCCGTCTCCGACAGCTCGTTCTTGATATCTCTCCTCGCGCCATGTTTCAACAATAGCTCGACCATGGCGGTGTGCCCATGCTCGGCGGCGACGTGCAGAGCCGTGCCAACGTTTTCTCGGCTGTCTTGATAGAGCCCCAAATACGCGATCTCGTTGACGTCGGCCCCCCTCTCGAGCAGCAGCTCTGCCGCCGCAAGATTGCCCGCTCTGGCTGCCGCGTACAAGGCGCGGGATCCTGGAATGCGGGCGCCATGGTCCAGCAGTGCAACCAGAACATCGCGCGACGACGACGACGGCGGCTGATGTCCTGCGACCAACGCCAGGAGGCTGTCGTGCATGACCCAGCTTGTCTCGTTTGGATTGGCGCCCTTGTCCAGCAAGAAGCGGGTCATGACGGCGTCTTGGTTCTGGATGGCGAGGAGCAGTGGTGTCCCGATCTTGTCCAGGTAACAATCGACCTCCATTCCTGCGTCCAGAAGGGCCTGGACGACGGGCGGCTGCGATGACAGTACGGCTCGGTGGATGACCAAGTCCCCCCACGCCCACGGCGACGGGGCCGATTTCCACGGCTCTGCCAGCTGCTCGGCGGGGCAGGGCAGCGGCGGGTTCCAGGGCCTTGGCGCGTCGACGCAGGCGGGCATGTGCCGCATGAGGTAGCGCAGCACATCGGCCTGGCCGTGCTCGGCCGCCGTTGCGAGCACCACTTTCAGCGGCGGGATCGCTGTCGACGGGCTCGATGCCGCCGCCGGGGACCCGCCATAGAGGCTTTGCGCTGTCGCGCGTACTGTCGGGAGCGCGCCGCTCTTGCACGCCGCGAGGAGCCTCGTCGCCGCCTCAGCTAGCTGCTTCTCTGTCACACATCAGTACATGTCGGCAGAGTATGAACCAGAGGTAAGTACTGACTCGGAGCAGACATTTGTGATTTTTTCCTTTTTGCTTTTTCCTCCTTTCTTTTCTTTTTTCTTTCTTTCTTTCTTTCTTTCTTTTTTTTTTTCAGAAAAAAATATATATGTCTTTGGTTTCTTGCCTTGCTTTCGCTTTTGTCTTGGTGGGAAAGATTGTTGTCAAAGGTCAGGTTCGTTGAGCTGACCGAGGAGGGGGGGGAGCTGGCTTTCGTTCACTTGACCCTCTGACTTCTGACTCTTCACTGCTGTCCGCTCACACCTTGATGCCTGAGGATGAAAGACATTTCAGAACGAAACATCTCGACGGTCGGTGCACGGCAAAGACTCTCGGCAAGAACCCGAGGTTATATACATGTGTACATACACGCATACGCACATTCGCACATGTTCACAGAGATACGTAAGCAGAGATGAAGCCACATTCAGTCGTTCATCTGTGTAAGACTTATGGATGTAACCTCAAGATCCCTTCGAGTCATTCATCCATGTAAGACTTCTAGATGTAGGAATAAGATCCATGTAGGTAAGACCTAGGTAGGTAAGATCTATCTATGTATGTAAGATGCGACACTTTGCAACCGTGCACCTCATGTCTGGGCCAAACGAGCAAGGGGATGGCATTCCGCTGGTCGTTCACCGCTTAGTGCTGACGAACGCGAAACATGGAAACTCTGAATAAGACACCAAAACACTACATACACATGAATGCGTCTATATACACATAAACAGATATACCAACTTGTGCCTGAGGTAAGACTGTAAGCATAACTCGAAACAATATAGGCTTGGATCAGGCCTTTTCAAGCCAGTCATTGAAATATGTAAGATGCGACATTGACAACATGGTTTCAAAATGAATAGCTAAAAATAAATGTCTCTCATAGAAGTAAAAATGAATAGACCGTCTGGGGAGCCAAACATCGTGTACGTCTAGCTCAGCTACTCATACATATGTATATAAGTCCCTGCGAAAACCTCGTAGATTCAAAAACACAAAAACACATACACTCACACTCACACGCTCCAAAGCCATTCCCCTCTCTTCAAAACACTGTCTGTAAAGAGTTTCCTCTTGCACCACTGCCGATTGATCTTTATCATACTCCTTTCAAACAACCAATTTTCTCATCACTTTCTTCTTCAAGATGCTCTTCTCCAACGTTTTCACCGCGGCTTCCCTCGCCCTCTTCACCACCGTCACTGCCCTGCCTTCCCCCCTTCCTGTGACCGATATCGCAGAACGCGACGTTGTCGCTCGCGCACTCCCCAAGGACTTTGCCAAGCACGCCGCTGCCGCCATCCACGCATTTGGTCCCCAAAAGACCAAGACCATGATGCACTCTGGTATCGGCCCCCAAAAGGCCTTCAAGGTCGCCAGTGGAAAACACCTTCAGACGGTGGAAACGACCATTTTCAAAGCAATTATGGATGACGACAAGCACAAGAAGCATGTGTATGAATTTGCCCCCCCCTTGATTCCTATCTTTGTGAGATTGTTCCATTTTCTGAAACTTCATCTTCTCGCATAGTTACAAGGACACTCTCAAGAAATACTGCATCGACAAAGAAACCTACTGTGACATCAAGGGCGGCAATCTCAAGGACTGGGTGGAGGCTTGGGCTGAAATTTCCAGACAGTGGGCTCTGTATGCCGAAAAGGAGACCACGCTTGCCACGACCAAAAAGGGCCCTGATGCCACCTCCTTTTACAAGACTGTGGAGGAGCCTATTCTCAAGGAACACCACGTCCACATCACGGTTGATGACAAGGAGTAGTTAAAGAAAAGAGGCAAGGGAACAGATCAGTATCAAAGTAGTTGACGACATAAGGCTTTGACATCGATAGAAAACCACTAAATGTAGCATAGCCACGCCCACTATCTAGACGACGAGGATTCATCCTTAGACGACTGACTATGCACGGGTAAATCCTCTACATACTCTTCCAAATCTTTTTCTTTTGGCCGTATTGGTTTGTCGTTAGGTTTCAACCTTTTATCTGATTTTTCTTGAGTATTTGTTGCCTTTACTAGGGTAAAGTCGTTCTGTCCGTTGGTATATCCATGTGATGAGAAATGGAATCCCACTTTCTGTAAAAACATATCCTTCATGGAAAATATTCCATGCCAACCAAGGGGATCTATCTCGTGACGGCCGTTGATCATTGTCGTATTGTGAAGATCGGACCTGTTACAGATTCAGCTATCAGAGTTGCGAGATCAAGCGCTGTGTGCCTCAGAAGTCGGCAATTCGCGTAAGAAAACAAAGAAGTATATTAAGGGGGAAAGTAGCTACCGGATTAAAATGACTGTAGGTTTGAGATCTAGTTTCTTCGCTGTCCTATATGCTAAAGACATAAGTTCTTTTTTTCTCTTAGGATCGATCCGAGATAGGCGGTAGAAGAAGAATCTCGTGGTTGACGCCATTTTGGGTGGTTGAGTATCAGACGTGTTTTACAGATAACTTTGTGGGTGATAATTTTTATAGAACGATCTTTCAGTTTGAATGGGAGTAGCTTTGAATGACTGTAGGTTTGAGATCTAGTTTCTTCGCCGTCCTATGTGCTAAAGACACAAGTTCTTTTTTTCTCTTAGGATCGATCCGAGATAGGCGGTAGAAGAAGAATCTCGTAGTTGACGCCATTTTGGGTGGTTGAGTATCAGACGTGTTTTGCAGATAACTTTGTGGGTGACAATTTTTATAGAACGATCTTTGAGTTTGAATGGGAGTAGCTTTGAGGAGTATGTTTCGTTTTAGGAGTACTTACTATAGTTTAGCTTAATTATAGCTAGCAGGCGCGACCGGCTCGCCAGCCCAGCTGTATGGAGCTCTTGGCTCCTGCCCAGTTTGCGCCCATATATATATAATAAATTCTATAGAATTAAATTCTAACTATATTTTTGAAATAACTAGTAAAACTAGATTAAACCTTACTATTCACTGCGCAAACCACTTCCCAAATCAAGTGATGCGAATCGGCCACAAGTGATGCGCTGTGATTTTTTTATATAGGAGTATATTGAACCAAATTTGAACTTCGTTACTGGTGTATAATGGGTATGCTAGAAATTTGACAACTCTGGCGTTATCCTTGATGCGCCATCGCAGCCGGTGCCGAGTTTGCCAGATTTGAGTTACGAGACACAGCACGACAAAATACGCCACGATCCTACACGTCTCCGGTTCTAAACAATTCAAGATGGATGCGCTCCAATCCCACTTTCCTATCCACCAACTCCTGTCTCATTTGCACCATCCAGTCCTCCGGTCCACAGATGAAGTACTCGGTCGTCATGTCCTTCAGATGTAGGAGGCCGTCATCGGCAAGCTTTGCTAGATTCACCGTCCCCTCATAGTCGTAGTCGATGCCCTCCCGATCAGTCTCGCAAACATTCTTCAGGAACACGGCCCGCCTGATATTGTGCGTGTCGTTGTCCTTGGCATTGGCAGTAACTTTCCCCAGGTGCTTGCGGAAGCACAAGGCCTCGGAGTGGCGGGCCGCCTGCGCCCAGGTCACGGGTCTGGTTGGGTTGGACGACTTGAGGATGGCGTCTAGAATGGAAACTAGCGGGGTGGCGCCAACGCCGATGGACAAGAGCACAACGGGTGTGTCGGGTGCGGCGGTGGCTGGGTCGAAGAAGAACTCGCCGCGTGGGGGGCTGACTTGGACGTCATCGCCGACACTGCATTCATGCAATCTGTTGGAAATAACTCCGGGGACTTTCCCGGCAGCGAGGTCGGCCGTGGAGCTATGCGCAAGGTCGACCCTTTCCCTTTTGACCGAGACACGATATTGTCTCATCGTGTTGCTGCCGTCCGGAGCGATGCTCAAGCTGTATTGTCGGCTTTGCAGAAGCCCGTCGAGCTCTGGGATTGGCAGCTGAATCGAAACGTACTGTCCCGGCTTGAATGCTGGCAACGGCCTGCCGTCTTCCGCTTCCAAGTACAAGCTGACAACATCATCTGTCTCGGCTTCCTTGTTTACGATTCTGAACTTGCGCCACGTCTTCCATTCACCAGCTTCGGCGTATAGCTGCTTCTCCCGGTTGATAAAAAGATCCGCCAGTTGGCCATACGCGGCGATCCACGCGTCGGCGGTCTCAGGCGTCAAGGCATCCCCCAAAACCTCGGCAAACGCAGCCACGAGGTATTTACCCACAATGGGGTAGTGGTCTGGCTGGACAAAGAGAGAAGCATGCTTGTGCGCGATGCGCTCAACAGCTTTGCTCAGCTTCGGGAGATCATCAATATAGGCAGCGTAAGCGAAAACGGCATTGGCCAGAGCAGCTTGCTGCGCACCACTTTGTTGATTTCGAAGAGAAAAGAAGTTCTTCAGCTCGGGATGAGCAGCAAGCATATTGCGATAAAAGGTCGCCGTGATGGCGTGGCCATGTTGTTTCACAATGGGGGCCGTCGACTTGACCGTGGCGGTTTGTTCGGCTGTGAGAGCCATTCTGGGGCGATTTGCTCGTTAGTCTCACGATTTGAATCGGTGGGATGAAAATGAGAACAATGGCCAAGCTGGACAGTGGTTGATTTCTGACCAACCCTTCTCGTGCGGGAATATACCATGATAGAGATTCCCGATTCCCATATTTCCGTCGGACTGCTTTATATGTAGGTCAAAGAATGGCCTCATGGTGGCGCGCCGATCAAAAAGGTAGTACAGTACAAACTATTACGTATTCGTAGCATGCTTCTAGATCGGGCCAATCATGATTCCAAGGCGCAAATATCCGGAGAAGCTGGGTTCGACAGCAAAGCAAAGCCGTCCATCATTCACCGGTCATTGGAGGACACCATGTAGGCACATGTGTTGTGGTAGGCCGATGCGGGTTTATCGGGAGAACCGAACAGAAGGTCGGTGGGCTGATGTGACCCTCAGCGAGCAGGGAAGACGCAGAAGCGGGCCCGGGGAAAATGGCACACACATACAGATGTTGTACAGCGCAACATACCAGAGTATTGCTATTCGCGCGACGACTTTTTACTATCCGCGCGACCGCCCTACTAAAACGCCCTACTAAAAGAAAGAATTTCTATATTTTTTTTTCTTAAATCTAATAAAACCCTAAAAAATCTACTAAAATATTTAATAAATACTAAAAATTATTATATTTATTATAGTATTTTAGTTTAGAAGTATAATATTTTAATAATATTTTAAATTATTTATTTAAGAAATTTTATTCTTTTTTAAATTTATTATAATTATTATATAAGCTATTTAATAGCTTTAAAATTTTTTATAAAAATACTTAAATTCTTTAGTATATAATAGAATTTTAAAAAACTTTATAGTATTTTATTTATAATTATTATATATTTAATTAATTTTATTTTATTTTAATTTAATTAAAGTTAAATAATTTATATAAATTCTAAAATAAATACTATATAAAGTAGGCTTTATATATAATACTATTATATACTTTATTTCTATAAAGTAAAGTTTATATAAATTATAGAATAAATAATAAATTATTTAGAATTAATATTTAATTTTATTTTAAGAATAATATTAATATTAAATATATAATAAATTATATAAATAGTTATAAAAATAGTTTTAAAATAAGAAAAAATAGCTCTATTTTTATATATTTTTATTAATTTATTATATATTTATATTATACTTAAAAGTAAGTTATTCTCTATAATTTTTCTAAGTAATGTAAAAAGTGGGGCTATTGCGGGGCGGTCGCGCGGATAGCAAAAAGTCGTCGCGCGAATAGCATTACTCACATACCAGACAGTTGCGGGGCTTTCGAGCACCAGTTGAGCAGCCGGCTTCTCTGGACGTCCTGGTGCTGCCGATGGGGCGAGAATCGCCATCAAATGCCCGCTCCGCTCCTCCACCTTTGGCCATGTTCGGACCACGAAACGAAGAGCTCATCGGGCTTGACCGAGTTGGCTTAGTCCAATGACATTCCTGTGGCCACTCGAACCTGTGGACATTGCTGGTATTGGCAGACTTTGACGTACATATGTTGCTGATAAGATGAAAACTCGAAATCGTCACATGACGCTCTCGAGCTGACCGTATTGCAAGATGAATGCTGGCAACTTTGAAAACCAAAACGAAAGGAGGCGTGCCCTTCATGTGGAGCGCGCCGCACAGACCAAGGGGCTGTCAAAGGCTCGGGCCGAGAAAGAAACTCCAGCGCAACGGAAAAACGTCAATGCGACCGCTAAGAAAAAAAATAACGCCACACAATCAAAGCCACACGTCACTTTATCAAAAGAGCTTGTCAAAGCTATACGTCGCGGGCCAAGGAAATTCTCGCTGCAAGACACGATGCCACACAAGACACGATGCCACACAAGACACAATGCCAGTCCGAGAGTCTTGAAGTTGCAACAGCATATTATGATCTGGACCATGGCGCAGTGCCGATTATAGCTGAAAATAACCGGAATAAAAGTTTCTTTTCTAACATTGAATCGGTGTTGAATAGCACAGTTCTGCCTCATGCCGAATTGGTAGGTAGGTAACGAACCCCAAGGATGCCGTCGCATTTCGGTAGTTAATGGTCAAGTTCTGTGGATGCCGACCTCTCATGTTGCCCAATTGCCGGGGGAGAGGGGGTGATGTGCCGTCTTCAACCCTAAACCTAGATGTCAGGGTTGGTCTAATGTGCCCGGGGGGTGGTGGGCTCGTGGGTGGCATCGCCTCTTCAATCAGCTTAACGAAAACAGAAAAAAACAAGAGTAATAAAAAAACGGAGGATCGTCCAAAAACAAGTCTCATCTTATGCACGAGACGTGTGATTCGCCTGCCATGGCCGCGGACAAGACAAAGATCGAATCGCTGTCGCCAAAGGCCGACTCTATGTCTGCAGAACCCCAGCCCGTTCCCGAGAAGTCGGAGCACTTTCAACATCAAGACCCCAAATGCGACCTTGAACAACAGCACGAACAGCAAAAAAACATCGGCACGCTCAATCGAAGACTCAAGTCCCGCCATGTGCAGTTCCTCGCTCTGTCTGGCGCCATCGGCACCGGTCTCTTCGTCGGCAGCGGCCAGGCACTCTCTCTTGCGGGACCTCTATCGGCCTTTCTGTGCTATGCCTTGACGGGCTTCAACTTGTTCTGCGTGATAAACAGTCTGGGGGAGATGGCGGCATGGCTTCCCATCCCTGGCGCGGTATCCATCTTCGCCGCTCGGTATGTTGACCCTGCGCTGGGGTTCACTCTTGGCTGGAACTACTGGTACCAGTCTGCCATTGCGGTGCCCGTTGAGATCACCGCTTGTGTTGTCGTCGTGGACTATTGGCCCAATTCAGTGCCCAAGGCCGTTCTCATCGCCATCTTCTTCGGCATAATGGTTGCCGTGAATTGTCTGCCTGTGCGGGCGTATGGCGAGATAGAGTTTGTCTTTGGCGCCATTAAGATAACCACGATCGTCGGCCTGATCCTCCTCATGTTCCTCATCAGTGTGGGTGCTTCGCCGACCGGCGAGGTCATTGGTTTCCGATATTGGCTAAATCCAGGCCCCATGAACACATATCTCAAGGAGGGAAATTTGGGCCGTTTTCTCGCCTTCTGGAAGGTTTTTATCCAAGCTACGTTCTCCTATGGCGGCAGCGAAATGGTTGTCGTAGCGGCGGGAGAGATTGAGGATCCGCGTCGCAACGTGCCCAAGGCCATACGTCGCGTCTTCTGGCGCATCGCCATTTTCTACGTGCTCTCTATCTTTCTCGTCGGGCTCAGCGTATCGTCGCGGGACCCAAGGCTCCTCAACGCAATCAACTTGTCTGCGCCCGGCGCCGCGCAAAGTCCCTTTGTTATCGCAATTCAGAACGCCGGCATCAAAACCCTTCCTTCCATCATCAACGCCGTCATCCTGACATCCGCCTGGTCGTCTGGCAATTCCATGTTCTACGCCTCCACGCGTATCTTGTACTCCGCTGCGCTAGACGGCAAGGCGCCCTCCCTTTTCAAATGGGAACAGTTTGGTGTTCCATACGCCTGTGTGGCTGCCACCACCGCACTGAGCTCCCTCGTCTACCTCAACGTCAATCACCATTCCGCAGATGTATTTTTCTGGATCAGCAATTTGAGCGCCGTTAGTACCCTCATCATCTGGGCAAGCGTGTGCTACACCTACCTTCGTTTTTATTACGCGCTCCGACATCATGGCGTTTCGAGGGATAGCCTCCCCTACAAATCGCCTTGGCAGCCGTTCCTAGCCTATTTTGCCATTGTGTTCTGCTTGGTAGTCGCGCTGTTCAACGGTTTTGATGCCTTCTTTCCTGGAAGGTTTAGTGCGAAAACATTTGTGCCACCGTATATTGACATCCCCATCTTTTTGAGCCTGTTTCTTGGCTACAAGCTTGTGAAAGGGACCAAATTTGTCAAGCTATCCGAAATGGATCTTTGGTCGGGCAAAGCTGAGATTGATCGGTTGGAGGGGACTTGGAAGGTGAATCAACCGAAGAATTGGCTAGAGAGGGTATGGGCTTGGATTGCGTGATGTGGGCCTGCATGTTTCCCAGCAACGATGATGAGAATTGCTTTTCTCCATCAATTTAAGATTTCGCCTTGGCCACACAGACTCGGAACGTCTCATTGCCATGATCTTGTCACTGTCTGTGAGTCGATACACGACGTTGCTAGTGAACTTGACTTTATACACATATATTTCTTGGAAGCGCCAGACATAAGACGAAATGCGACAAACACAGAAACGGAAGAGAGTGAAGGGAAAAGGGAAAGAATATGGAAGCATGCTCCTAGCGTTGGCACAGTATCCAAAAAAAATCCAAGTTCACAAGTCGTGTTTCATGTTTTATCAAATCAACCGCTCTTTTTTTTTTGTTCAAATATTTACTGTCCTTCAATTTGCTTGAGCAGACCATCGAGATTAATGCTCTTGGGACGCTCAATGGGCAGACCTAAGGCACGGTCCCAAATCAGCTGGGCCAGAGGGCCGAGACCACGAGACACGCCAAAGGTAGCTGTGTAGTATAAGGTCTCGTGGAAGCCGTAATGGTGGAAAAGAACGCCAGAGCTGCTGTCGACGTTGGGGTATGGGTTCTTCGTCTTGCCATGTTTCTTGAGCACCTCGGGCGCGATACGGCTGTTCTTCTCCACAAGCTGGAAGACGGGGTCCCTGGCGATTTCGGGACGGGCTGCAGCGTAATCCATCAGAGCCTCGAATCGGGGGTCAGGCTTGCGGAGAACGGCATGACCGTAACCTGGAATGACGCGACCTGAGTTGAGAGTGGACCACAGATAATCGTGCACGTCCTGCTCCGTGTAGCCCTCGGGGATGGCTTCCTTCATCTGGATGATCCAGCGGAGAACCTCCTGAGCGGCGAGACTAAAAAGCCACATGGGTTCAGTACGCCAGTACGGCCTTTCTAAAAGAGAACAGATCACCGAGAAGTCGAGGGAGCGAAGGGAAAAAAGAAAAACTTACCCATGGAGGGGACCGGCCAAACCTTGAAGACCAGCGCTATACGACAAGAAGGGATCGCTGAGAGCACTACCCACGAGATGAGTAGCGTGAGCAGAGACGTTACCACCCTCGTGGTCTCCATGTAAGGCGAGGTAGAGACGGAGGAGGTCTTGGAAGTTCTCATTCTCCTTGCCACCCTTGCCGAGCATGGCAGCAAAGTTGTAAGACCAATCCTGCTCGAGATCGGCCTGAGCAGGCAGCGCACCTCCGCCCCGGTACGCGTTTTGATAGATCTTGGCGGCAATCGTGGGCAGCTTGGCTAGGAGCGCGATGCAGTCGTCAAAAGTAGGCTCCCAGTAGTCGGCCTTGTTGAGGCCCTGCGCGTAAGCCTTGGCGAATTTGGACTCGTAGTTAAGAGCTGAGACGGCAATGGCGAACTGGGTCATGGGGTGCAGGTCCTTTGGGAAGTCGTCGAGCATTTTTGAGACGAAGTCGGGTATTTGAGCCTTCTCGGCGAGCTCCCGTGAGAAGACGCGAATCTGGTTCGTCGAAGGGACTTGGCCGGTGAGGAGGAGCCAGAACATGGCCTCAGGAAGCATTTCCGTGCCCGACTTGCCCTTGGGCAGCACCTTTTGGCAGTCCTTGATGGTCTTGCCGTGGAAGCGAATGCCCTCGTTGGCGTCGAGGACAGAGCCCTCCCAGAGCATGGCCTTGAGACCACGCATGCCACCTAGAGTATTTTCAACCTTGACCTCGCCGATGGTTTTGCTGCCGTGGGCCTTTACTTTCTTGAGCAGCTCACGCTTTGCAGGGATGACGTCCTTGAGGGTGGTCTTCAGGTCCGGCTCAGCGGTGGCATAGCCCCTGGCGCCGACGAAAGTCGCCCGGGCAAGAGGCTGCTTGAGTTAGCATCGTCGTGGGAAGCATGGGCTCGTGAACTTATTGTGGTGCGGTGCCAAGATTTCGCAACTCACCTTGAGGGAGCCAATGGCTCGAGTAGAAGTCCTCAGATTAAGCGCCATTGTTACAGAATTTGAGTGCATATGTTGACGAAGTGGACAAGGTTCTGAAATCGCGGGTGACAGGGTTGAATCTGAGTGGTCAATTGGCCAAGTCCTCGTCGAGATTGGTAGGGGAGGGGGGAGAGAGGAAGAGGGCACGCGACTCACGATGACGTGGCACACCACAATCTTGGCGCGATAGCGCTGCAAACGAGGCTTCGGTAGGATACACCAGTGAATGACAAGGGATCGGGAATGAAATTCAGGAAACAAACCGGATATTGAGTGATGTGATCTTGTTGGGCGGTTGCGCGAAAAAAGTTATGCCGAGATACCTCCTGCGATGGTGGATGAGGATGACTGCCTGCGTGGGGTTGGTTTCCAGGACGGCCGAGGATAGCCTGACCCTAACCCGCTCGGCGCTCGGGAAGTGGGCGCGGCATTTGCATGTCTGGTCCGGTCTGGAGCATCCTTGTCTATTCACTGCCAGTGCCCGTCCACTTGATCATCAGTGTCCAAACTGATATCGGCTTGCTTGGCCCGCACTTTGTCCCTCGGCGTACCCCCAACCAGACACATCTGTCACTGATGCTCATTCGAGCCATTTCCGTATCAGGAGCTTTTTGTCACAACCCTTGAAAGCGAAGCTGCGATTGAAAACTACTTTACTTCCGTGGTCTATCCGACACAACCGACCGAGCATAATATCAGGCCTCAGGCCCAACACAGAACGCCGACGCCACCACGATGATACGAAGAGCGACGACTGGGCTCACCAGGCGCATGCTATCCACGACTGCCCCTCCTCCTTTCCGAAGAATCCCGTCGCGTTGCGCCCTCATTCGTGCTATCTCTACCACGAAGAGAATGGCTGCTCCCGCAGTCAATCCATATTCCCATGCAATCCCGGCTGCTGATTCATTTCAGCTCCTGCCTGAATCACAAAAGACGGGCGAGGCCGAAGACGCTCTGTACGAGTCTCAGATAAGCGAGGTCGAGGCCTGGTGGTCTACGCCCCGTTACGCCGGCATCAAGAGACCCTACAGCGCGGCTGATGTTGTCACCAAGCGAGGCACGCAGAAAATCTCGTATCCGAGTTCCGTCATGGCATCCAAGCTGTTCAACCTGATTCAAGAGCGCCAGTCTAGGGGCGAGCCCGTTCATACAAGTGAGAAGTCCAACGAGAATCTAATTCGTGGCCCAGCGTCATTTAATGTTCATATTTTCCCTTGGAAAGACAAAAAAGTGACTGAACAAGTGATCAAAAGACAACGACTAACCTCCTTAACCAACAGTGGGCGCCATCGACCCCATTCAGATGACCCAACAAGCAGCTCACCAGGAGGTCTTGTACATCTCCGGCTGGGCTTGCTCGTCCTTGCTGACCACGACCAACGAAGTCTCTCCCGACTTTGGCGATTACCCCTACAACACAGTCCCAAACCAGGTCCAGCGACTGGCCAAGGCCCAGAACATGCACGACCGCAAGCAGTGGGATGCTCGTCGCAAGATGACGGCCGAGGAGCGCGCCAAGATACCCTATATAGACTATCTTCGGCCCATCATTGCTGATGGAGACACTGGCCATGGTGGCCTATCTGCCGTCGTGAAGCTCGCGAAACTGTTTGCCGAGAATGGCGCCGCTGCCGTGCACTTTGAGGACCAGTTACACGGTGGTAAGAAGTGCGGTCATCTGGCCGGCAAAGTTCTTGTCCCCACTGGCGAGCACATCAATCGACTCACCGCCGCACGATTCCAATGGGACGTCATGGGCTGCGAGAACCTGGTCATCGCTCGAACAGACTCCGAGTCCGGCAAGCTGCTATCTTCGGCGATTGATGCCCGCGACCACGAATTCATCCTCGGCGTGGCTGACCCGTCCATCGACCCCCTCGCCGAGACCATCCAGGCCATGGAATCAAAGGGAGCCACTGGGCCCCAGATCAATGCCTTTGAGGCAAGATGGGTCAAGGAAACCAGACTCGTTACGTTTGATGAAGCTGCCGTTGCGCACATGGAGAAGGAAGGCATCAGCAAGGAAAGAATTTCCGAGTACGTCAACGCCACGAACAGGGACCCCAACATGGGCATCACCCGTCGCCGCACGCTTGCCGCACACTACGCCAAAACCCCCGTCTATTTCAACTGGGACGTGCCCAGGACCCGCGAAGGGTACTACCACTTTCGCGCCGGCATGCAGGCCGCGACCAAGCGAGCTCTGGCCTTTGCGCCCTATTCTGATCTCCTCTGGGTCGAGACGGGCGACCCCAGCGTCCAAGTAGCCGCCAAGCTTGGCCGGGCCGTTCACGAAAATTTCCCCAACAAGGCCCTCGTGTACAACCTCTCTCCATCGTTCAATTGGATGGCGCATGGCTTCACGCCCGACACGCTCAAGTCGTTCATCTGGGATATTGCCAAGGAAGGATTCGTCCTGCAGCTGGTGTCTCTGGCGGGACTGCACTCCACCGCCACCATCTCGTGCGAATTGGCGAGGCAGTTCAAGACAGATGGCATGAAGGCCTATGTTGACCTGGTGCAGAGGCGGGAGAAGCAGCTCGGGTGTGACGTCTTAACGCATCAGAAGTGGAGTGGTGCGAGCTACATGGATGGGATGCTGGGGGCGATTCAAAGCGGTAGCTCCAGCAGTAGGAGTATGGGAGTAGGCAACACTGAGGGACAATTTCACTAGAGGGGGAAAGCTTATGATTTTTTTGTTGAGTTTCTCTTCTTCTTCTCTTCTGATTTGATATCATGTTTGGAACTTATCAGTACTTGGAACGGGGGGAAAATCTACTGTCGATGAGACATGGGTACGCATCGGCCGGAGTTTGGTTTTTGTTTTTTTGGGATTCAAGTCATTTCCGTAGAACCAAACAACAATCGTTTCTTGCGCGCGGTGACAGACGAAGCACCAATAACACCGCCCTACGGCACGTCTGAAATTGTGCATCATAACTATTGTCGATTGTGCCATGTTATATGTCTAGAATTTGGTCGCCCTATCTTTACTCCAAAGAAGTCTTGGAGGCATTGTTCACGGGTGCGGCCGGCGAAGCACCCTCGGGCGTCACATAGGCCTTGGTCATGCCACCATCAACCACAAAGTCATGACCATTCACGAAGCTTGACTCATCGCTCGCCAGGAAGACAACCGCGTGCGCCTGCTCGACGGCCTCGCCGAATCGGCCCATGGGGAAATGAACCTCGCGTCTTTGTCTTTTGGCCTGGTCGTCGCCCAGCCAGTCCTGCAGGAGAGGGGTGTTCAGCGGGGCAGGGCACAGGTTGTTGAAGCGAAAACCCTCGCGGGCATGAACCATGGCTAATTCACGCGTCAGAGCGAGTACGGCGCCCTTGGACGCCGTGTAGGCTAGCTGCGGAGTTGCGGCACCGACGAGAGCTACCACCGAGGCCGTGTTGATGATGGAGCCGCGTGTCTTTTTGTGGCGGCGGAGGGAGAGCACGGCATGTTTGCTGCCGAACCAGACGCCCTTGACGTTGATGTTGTGGGTTAGGTCCCATATTTGCTCGGGCGTGTTGACGGCATCGTCGTCCTGGGCGTGCATGATGCCGGCGTTGTTGAACATGACGTCGAGGCCGCCCCAGGAATCGAGGGCTTCGACAAGGGCCTGGACTTGAGGCTCCTTTGAGACATCGCATTTCTGGAGAGGATCGCAGGCCGTTAGGGTTGATGCTGCTGAGTGGAGAAGTGGAAGAAAAGGGGCTTGGGGCATGCTATAATCTGGGAAGATAATGGGGCTTCTACGTTGCAACCTTTGTTTCAATCTTGCCGGCTGTCGGGACGAGCTGCTTCACTTTGGCCAGAGCCTTTTCGAGCGCAGGCTCCGAGATGTCTGCCATGAGAACATTGGCGCCTTCTTTGGCGAAGAGAATGCATGTTTCGAGGCCAATGCCGCTGAAATTTAATTAGTAGTGATGTTCGTCTTCTCCTCTTTTTTTTTTCTGTTCAAACGTACCCAGCAGCACCGGTGACGATGGCGTTTTTACCGGAAAGACGACCCATTGTGACACGTTGTTGGGTGTGACGATATGGTTTTCTTCAACAGACAACGAGAAGTGGAATTTTGCTGCCCGGGCAGTTGGTTCAGTACGAAGAAGACGTTTGAGAATAAACAAAGTGGTGTTTGGTCAGTTTCTGTGTTGCGAGAGCTCCAAGAGAAACAAAAGGAACAGAACCACTACCGATGCGGTGGCGGGGTTGACCAGATAAGATCAATGATATACTGTACACAGATCATCGATAGTATTCGGTCAGGGGTACATACGGGGATACAGGGGTACAGATTGTGCATTGAGTCACTCTGGAGGAGTCTGGAGTGGAGCCTGGAGCCTGGAGCCTGGATTCTGGACGCGGGGCCAATTGCCTCTGCACCCCAGAAAGTGGTGCGGACGGGTGTGAGAAGGTCTGGCCGGTGACTTGCATCACTTTTCGTCGCAAGACGTCGTACCAGCTGTTAGTACGGGATCTGGCCTCCCCGAAATTCCTGAGATAAAGCATCAATCCTGCTAATTTGTGTACCTACCCTTCTAGTCTAGTCCTTGTTGGAATGACCCGGCGGTGGAACATGCACGTGGCCTTGATGCTGGCCATTGGCTGGTCTGGTCTGATCCATCCATCCCGCCCGCCCGCCCGTGATGCAGCGCAGCGCAGCGCAGCGCAGCGCAGTGCAGTGCAGTGCAGTCGGCGCGGCTCAACTGAAAGCTTACATTGGAGCTCACATGCGAAGCTAGCTCGCCACGAAAGCAGGTCCGTCTTCTCACCAGACGTCTTATCTCCAGCCAATTCATTTACCTCTCTCGTCCGTTCGTCTCCAATCGACGTCTTCCGAAGCTACATGCAATCTGCGCGCGGGGAACACCATTCAGTAGACATCCGGGGAATCACGCAAATCCCGCGAAATCACGGAATTTGCTAAAAAAAAAAGGAAAAAGGAAAAGAAGAAGATCAAAAAATGGCGCCCGCAAAGATCACGGCCGATTGCCTACCCGGACTCCTCTCCGACGACACCTGCGTCAAGCTCGCGGGCATTGACGTCGATGGCATGCTCCGCGGCAAGCTCGTCTCCAAAAAGAAATTTCTGTCCATTGCCGAAGCCGGCTTTGGCTTCTGCTCCGTCATTTTCGGCTGGGACATGCACGACCGGACCTATTTCAAGGAGCTCAAGGTGTCCAATGCCGAAAACGGGTACCGCGACATGCTGGCTATTCCAGACCTTTCTACCTTTCGTCGCGTGCCCTGGGAACACAACGTTCCGTTCTTTCTTGTCAATTTCTTTGATCCCGAGACCAAGAAGCCCATTGCTGCTTGCTCCAGGGGCCTGTTGAAGATGCAGTTGGACAAGGTGCAAGCTGGGGGCTACGGCGCCATGGCTGGCGGTACGTTGAATCAATGTTTCTGTGCAAGTCCAGCAGGGGCATCATTCGCCGTCAAAAACACTCTGGCTTGAATGAAATGTGAGCACCTCATCCACCAGCCAACCTGTCCTGCTAATGCGACGATACAGCCGAGTACGAATTCTACACATTCCGTAACCCGGATTCCTCGTCCGCCTCCCCAGCGGCTTTTCTTCAGCAGAATCCGCCTGCCCAGCTGCCATCTTTAACGGAAGGCATGTTTGGCTACTCGCTCAATCGGCCTGTCCACAACAAGGACTGGTACTACGACGTGTACAATACATGTGCCAAGTTCTCCTGCGACATTGAGGGCTGGCACACTGAATCCGGGCCGGGTGTTTACGAGGCTGCCCTCGAGTTCGGCGAGGTGGCACAGATGGCTGACCGCGCAAGCCTCTTCAAATACGTCGTCAAGAGTGTCGGTATTCAGCATGGCATCACTCCCTGCTTCATGGCCAAGCCAAAACAGGGTCTACCGGGAAACAGTGGTCACATGCACGTTTCCATTGTGGACACGAACGGCAAAAATCTCTTTGCGAGGGACACCATAGATGAGAATGCCGAATGGACCGATATTGCCGCTTTGTCTGACCTCGGCCGCCACTTCCTGGCCGGCCTACTCGAAGGGCTGCCCGATATCATGCCTATGCTGGCGCCGACTGTCAACTCATACAAGCGACTCGTGGAGAACTTTTGGGCCCCCGTCACAGTATCATGGGGCCTCGAGCACCGCGCTGCATCAATACGACTGATTTCGCCGCCAACCGCCAAGGCTGGAGCCACGCGGTTCGAGGTCCGCACTCCCGGCGCCGACTCGAATCCCTACTTCGTCCTGGCTGCCATTTTGGGCTGTGGATGGCGCGGCGTCGAGAAGAAGCTGGAAATACCCTGTCCACCCCTGGCCATGGGTCAGGAAACTGGTGGCTCCAATGACCTGGGCGAGCGGTTGGCCAAGAGCCTCAAGGAAGCGACCGAGCGGTTTATGCGAAAGGAAAGCATTGCTCGCGAAATCTTTGGCGATGAATTTGTTGAGCACTTCGGCGGCACCAGAGAGAATGAAGTGCGGCTGTTTGATGAGGCCGTGACAGATTGGTGAGATTTGTTTATCTTTTTTTTCTCTCCGGCTCTTCCGCCCATTTGCACTAATCTCTTGGCTTCAGGGAAATGAAACGATACATCGAAACGGTATAATAGAATGAAGAGCGACTGGGCGAAACAAAGCAGGCAGGTCAATAGAGTATGCACACGTCCTTTTGGAATACAAGCTGGTGTGCGGATGTTCTCATGCCATCGCTACATCCAATCTACATGGTATCTGTTTACTGTTTTGCTCGGTAGCGTTCCATTTCTAAACGGATATGTTCCGACAAAGGATGAACTGCATGAAGTCTTTGCGCCTTTGTTCTTACACTTTCTTTTTCCAGAATTCTTTCATATGGTCCATTTTCCTGGATAACTTGGCATCCTGCAGTACATCATATTTATTCATTCTGAAACCAAATAATCAGGGTTTTATTTTATGTATACACCTGCCTCACTTCTAAATGGCAAGATACTACCAAAACGTCTATTAGAACAATTTATCCCCATTTTATTTTACCCCCGGTATTTATACCTCCGATGTGGAAGTCTCCATCGTATCTTTTCTTTTGCGTGTTTCGGTGTCTTTTTCATCCAGTTTTGCTGAGTTTCTTGGGCGCCTGATTGAACTTTCGGCACGTATCTCAACAAAAATATGTATACTGGTCAGCATACTTGTGTCCATCCATTATGGATTTATACACTGGTATTAGTAATCCATCGTCACGACCGTAGCTTCGAATAGGGACCAAGAGAAGATGATATAGAATTGACAATCTCAAAGACATCTGATTGGGGCACAAAGCCAATAGCACCGAGTAGACTTGCATGTAGTTGGTAATCATATCTATAAGCTTCATTTTCGATAACTGTATTAATGGTATGATGCTGTCTACGATAGCTCTAGCCGCATCATCGCATCTTATTACAATGAAATGGCTTCAAAAACAATGTGGTTTAACATCAGCAGTTCGTTAAAGTAATCATAGCCATCTGAAAATGCATTAATTACGCGAAATAGAGGTTGTTGTTTTTTTTTTGGAGGGGGGCATAAGCCGCGGCGCTAATACACCCCCCCTCCCCTTCCTCCACCCTCATTTTTTTTGTCGACTCTTTTCTCATGGCCCATTGTGACAGGTGTCCGGGCGTAACTACCACGTTGGATAGCCCCATTTACATTTGCTGCCCAGAGGCATGACGTTTTGAGTATCAAAATCCAGGATTCTTCTATCAAGAATCCTTGATTTTGATACTTAAAACGTCGGATCCTTCTATCAAGAATCCTTCCTGACCTTCTTCTTTCCTCCCAGTCGATTGTCCAGGCCATCTTCTTCGGGATTCCATTCCTCGGGCTGAAAATCTGGATTGCCATAGTGTGCTCGATTCCACACACTGTTCTTGAAAGTATTAGTCGTAACCTGGAATGTTGGCTCGGGAAAACTTTTATTCTCGTATTCCAACTGATGGGGGCTGAAGCGGATTGGATAGCCGGCTGTCCCGGCCGTTGTGACAAGAGGCCCAACATGATGTTGAGGTCCCAAATTTGTGCTTGTGACCATTAGGGAAGACGGAGGGCCCATTGGGGTTGTTGGCGTCAGCGGAGCGGAATGTGATGTATGATGAATATCTTGCAAATATTCATCATACATCACATTCCGCTCCACTTGTGGCTCGGATGGCGATTCACCCTTTGCAGACTGCACTTCTGGTGAGAATGGAGTTATCCAGTGATCCTGTGGACTTGGTGAGAAGCCATCAGCAGCCGATGTAGCAGTTGTAGGTGCTCCTGACATGGATATCATGCTGGCCAATGAGTTGCCCCCACTATTACTGATGCCCGGGATCATGCTGAGTGCCCCAAAGTCGAGCGTCGAAAAGTCGCCCAACGCGGCAGCTGAATTCGCAAATGCAGTATTATGCGTGAATCCTGCCACACGATTGACTTGCAGGTTTAACTGAGACGAAGATGTTGAAGCTGCTTGATGAACATCGAGAGATTGATACAGGATATCGTAATGGTCTGGTCTGTAAAGAAGGTATATGATGGGCCCCAGATCTAAAGCATCCTTACCATTGGCCTCTTCTGGGAAGCGATATCGATTAACTCGGTCGCCTGGGCTGCGATCCAAATAGGCAATCTCGAGAACAAAGTCGACCGGTTTGAGAAGTATATTAACCAAGGCAATAATTCCAAGTTGCTCAATTTCTCGATTGACGACTTCGATGTTTTGACTGCAGTAACTTTCCATATTCTGCCCATCTGGAATAAATCCTTCATACGTGATAGCGTTTGCCTTGAGGAATGTTGCAGCCAGCAAGCGAAAGTAGAACATTAAACTGCCCTCAACCTCAGTGTCGTTCCATCTCTGACGAACGAGATCATGTGCCGCTTGCGGTTTGTCAATTATTGTTGCCACTTGACGCAAGAGATCAAAGGCTTCATCTGCAAAGTCTTCGTAATAGTCGTAACCCCCTACAGTGCTCAAAAGATGGTTCAAGCTTTTTAATCGGGCAACCTCTCCTTCGATTTGAGCTTGATCACCACCCTCGACAAGTTTTTCATAGTAGGAATAACCAATGGCTATGAGTAAAGAAAAATGTCAGTATAGTAAGGCTTCGGGGAAAAAAAGGAATCCGTAGATAGCAGGGGGAATATGACGATTTCCCCTTCTCCTGTCTTCTAGCATGGCGCGTACAGAGTGCTCGCTTAATCTCACGACAGACATACCTCGCCAACCGCAATTGCCATCACCCTGGATAGGGCGGTAATGTGAGTAAAGTTCAGGCAAGGTCTAAAATCAGATGACACCTATTCAGTAAAGGCCGATGGCAAGGCGAAAGCAGCATAACCGGCGTCAACGATGAGGGGGGTAGCGAGAACCAGAGCAATATACCTACAGCGGTCTTCTCAATATAGATTTGATCAGCCTTTGCGTATTCTTCAACGATGATGTGACTGGGGGTTTTCTCTCCGACCAGAGGACCCTGTTTGCGTGTGGTGGTCAGCAGTCTAGAACATGTTTATCCTTTGCCAAAAAAGAAAAGAAAAGAAAAGAAAACCTCGCGAACGAAGGAAGTAAATGTCAATAAAAGGCTGTCTACCATGAGACAAAAAATACAAGAAATCATGAGCTGACTTGTTTTTTTGAACCTACGACAAAGCCATATTTCCAGGAGGGGCAAAGGGGAGACCGACTCACCTGCAGTTCTGGTTGATAATCCCTTGCAGCTTCCTGCTGAGCCGCCACATCATTTGAAGCCTGATGGTCCATTCTTGTGCGTGACCTGCGCTGATTAAATTGCAAATTATGACCAGTAGGCGAGTGTCTCGACGTCGAGTGACGTTGCGGCAGTCGTTGGATGGGATGGAAGCGGTGTTGTGGATGGAGCGCAGTCGTGGCACAGGATGGCGGCAGCAAGCTGGGCGACGAACCACTGTGGCTCTGGCTATGGCTTAGGAATTGTGGTTGATGTGATAATCCTCGGGGAGTGGGGCTTAGCTGCCCGCCTCCTGCATGTGCGGCGGCGTGGGACAAGTCAAAGACTGGCGCAAAGTCCAGGCCATGGGACGGAGGCAACGAAGAAAAAAATAACGAAGATGGAGGAAACGGAGTCGACTGCGGTTGGAACATACCGCCTTTTGAATGTTGGCTGGAGATTGGGGGAAATAAAAGGAGCAGGGACGTGTCCAAGATCAAAGCTGGACGAGGCGGCTCGTTTTGGTCGCGGGACTCGCAGAGACCATGTCACTGCTCAATGCGCGTGCGAAGATCAACCGGGTACCAGCAGCAGGAGCAGCACGTTTGGCCTTTCAGGGCAAGCAGCGTTGGACGTTGCTCAAATCGCTTGAGCTGTGCGAGGTCGCAGGTGTGAAAACCCGTCTAATAACGATCGTTGACGCGACGAAACCAACTCCCGCCGGGACTCGACAGGTTTCGGTGTGGGTGGAGCCCGGCACTTTCTCAGTAACGGCGAGTTTGATGTGTTGAAACTTGAAAGACTGACTGGCAGCAGGAGTGAGTACTCTTTTCACGGATTAGCGAACTCCTCGGCTGCTGGAACTTTGTGGTCCTTGTTTGAAGTAAGGTATGTGCGATGGTGATGGTGGCTGAGAATCTCGGGTAGCTAATCGCAATGGGAACCGCCGTCGACAATTATGCACAGCGATGGGTTCTCGACGAGGTATTCGGGAGAAAGAAGGGGGGGGGGGGGGGGGGGAGGGGGGGGGGGGGGGGGGGGGCGATGAAGAGAGTGATTGCTCCTGGTGACGAGACAGCTAGGCTAGAACTCGCACAGTCCAGAGCCGAGAGTGAGAGAGTAAGAGATCGGCATCAAAAGAAGGAGCAGATTGACAAGAAGTCAGGAGTAACGGCCTCGAGGATCGAAAGGGCGACAAACGTCGAGGCAAGCGCCAAGTCAAGGTAGAAAGAAAGAAAGAAAGAGAGGGGCAGCCGCAAGCCGACGGACAACTGGCTAGTGCCAAAAGTCGTACTGACGGTGGTGCCGATGTCGTCTAGGCCTGATCAACAACGTGCATGCGTGAAGATGAGGACGATGTCGACGAAGAGAGCCGCAAGAGTCGGGAAGGTGCGAGGCGTCGTGAGATTTTGCGCCTTCCGGAGATATTTTGGTGCAGACGGGCGAAAACAGGTCGGGACTCGAGTGAGCAGACTAGCGGGGCATTGATAGTGAGCAAAGCATGCTAGTAATGTCTGGTGTTGGAAGAGATGAAGGACGCGGCGGGAGAAGTGAAAAGATAATGGACATAAACCGTCGAGGATAGAGGAAAATAATATAGACGTGCGAGACCAGCAAATCGTCAACGGTCTGGTCCGGTCTGGTCCGGTCTTTCAATAATGGAAGAACCAAGCCCGAGGCCAGTTAGCACCACTCGACACACCGGCAGAACAACCGAGAAAGGCCACAATCAATGGAGAACCAGTCCAGGCTCCAGGGCCAAGCTGCAACGTGCGACCTGCGGCCTGCAATCTGCAACCCGCAACCTGCAACCTGCCAGTCCATCCCTTCCGACAAACACAACGAGTGCTCGTCCTTCCTTGCCCGCCCGCCGCTTGCTCTCATTGCATCCCGATTCCTATATGCAGCCCTTCCCTTCATAATGTCCTCCTCGGCTATCATTCCGCTTCCCGGACGGGCCGTCTTCAAGAGCACGGTTCGTTATGATGACCGCAAATGATAAGAATAAACCAACCTCCACATTGCACTGTACGTACGGGCCATTGTCTCCGTGGAATGTACACATGTACGCATGTATGTACCTACGTACAACCTGTACATACATAGGTATGTATGTATGCCATGTACAGTCGAAGCTGTCAGATTTTCTCGCAGTCATTCTCGGCATCTAACTGATGAGATGACGACCTGATGACATGGCGCACGGAGCCGAGCTTGATCATGATCACACATTCAAGCCAGTTTGTATGCCGTGTATGGTGTGAGGGACGAGCTCAGACAAAGCGCGCGAGGCAGGCGCCCGTGGGAGACCGGGGGGAAGGGGGCGGGGGCACAGTTCAAATGCATTTGGGCGGAGATCGCATTCCTGTTCAGTCCTCACCCTGTTCACAAGCACGGTGGTGGGAGGACCATGTTGGTAAGAGCTTTCATTGGACAAATGGAAGACCCTGATAAGTGGTAGGTACCGAGGTATCTATCGAGCTTTGTCCAAACCAGGGCTTCCAGATGCCTGGCATGCTCGCCGGTTCCAATGTCTGGTCCATGTTTCGCTCAAAAGTTTTGATAGGGACGGAAGGAGGGGGAGGGAGGGGGGAGCGTGGAGGGGGAGCGTGGAGGGGGTGTTTGGATGGGGCCAGGATGGGGGCCTGGATGGGGTCCTGGATGGGAGCCGTTACGGGTGCACGGGGGCTTCGGGAGATGGGGACGGAAAGATGGAAAGATGGAAATGCTTGCCTAGCTCCCTAGATACGTACATACTAACCCTACCTTGCATGCGTTAGCGTCCAGTCAGCCAATGTGCGCTCGAGCGGGCCGTCGAAGAAGGAGCAAGGGGTGGTGCTCCTGCCCTGGGGCTCCTGGTGGAAATGCTGGGTCTGGTGGACACTGCGCAGGGACGAGAACCTGGCAAAGGCAGACAGAACATTGATGCTTTTGTTCAATATTTGGGTTCTCAGCACCACGCACCACGCACCACGCACTACAATAAAGTAGCGGTTCAATCGACAGGCTCCAACAACCATCAGTTTCACATGTTGAACTGCACCTCGCCTCACGAACTAGTCATCCGTTCTGATGTATGATGCTGGTAATCCGCTGTAGCCTATACCCTTGTTCAATATCCGCTCTCCAAATTGGCCCTGTCACGGCCTCGTGCGACGGCCAGGGGAAAAACGCTCACGAACAGTACCCAATGGAAGAAAGCAAATATAAGTCAAACCCTGTTCTGTCTGGTCGATGACTTTCACCAGCCAGCCAGCCAGCCACACATCATCAAACACGCACGGTAGTCATGCCCACGACTGCCGCCCGCCGACGCAATTGCCACCAGCGCTACACAGGTTTACATTTTTAAGCTCAATGCCGATCATTGCGTTTGTAAATGTCTGGAGTTCTGTAACGCATATCCAGTCCGCATTTGCCCCCGCATTCGCATCCGCGTCCACTGACTCGTTGTACGCTCAACGCTTGCTTCTGTGACACCACAAACCAGCCCACACCAGACCAGACGTCTTAGTTGACTTCTCCGTGTTAGGATGAAAGTTCGAGCAACGCTACCATCAACCTTGGAAGGGAAGGGGGAAAAGAAAACATAGCGGTGCAACAAAGACTCGTGCGGACAGGAGAGACCGGACGGACACACGCGTCTCTTCGCAAATAACAGCCAGTCAAGAGCTCGGACCATATGCAGGATAAAAGTACCTTACCTAGGTGCCTACCAGGTACTCATACTATCACTACCTACCTAGGTAGATAGGTATCTACCCAACTTGTATGCATGAGATGCAATTCCCGAGCAAGCAGCTCCGGACTCCTCCGCAAACCCTCTGCCTTTTCTTGTCATGGAGAGAAAAAGATCAGACTGCATATGGAAGTAGTACCAGACATTGAAAAATCGACCAGCCGCCGACCTTTGTGCTTTTTCTTTGTGGCGGTCCTCGACTCCTCCCTGCCTACGGCGTGTGTATCGATAGGACGGAACGCCACATGCAATAACGCCGTCAAATTATTGCTTAGTAACCAAGTACATACACCCATGTATATACATATGATATGAAAATTTGAAATTTGATATGTTATGTACCGAAAGGACAAGGGATGTAAAATATCTCGGCCCCCTCTATATGCTAGAACAGCTAATATATGTACTTGTTAGGCAAATCGGAGCTATATGTATACCGGCCAGGACCTGGGACTTCAAACCCGGAGGCATATCGCTTCTTTTCGGTAGCTATTTTAAGTTGGAGATGCTTATAGCACGCGGCAATCGACAGCATTCCTCGGTCCCCTGCAACGGGAACTGCAACGGGAACTGCAACGAGGCAGGGGACTCGTGTTGGGTTGGGCTTTTGGGACCGCGGGCGCGCGCGGATGGACACACACTGCGCCCACATCTGGAGCTGCTCGACAAATTTGACGACGATATGATCACCAACCGCAGAGCACGCTATGGGGACGCCTGAACGACGATGTATTGTATCTATGTCGGTGCCCGCCCAGTAGTGTTCTGAGTTGTTTGAGTGAGCTATGGACTAACAGCGGGTATGTACGGCGGTATCGCCTCTTCGGCATCCAGGAGGTATGGAATATCAGAAAATCCCGCCAAGTATATAATTTTTTTGGTTAACTCAAGACCCAGTTTCCTTATTGAGGTGATTCTCAATCTATCTTCACCCTGTCGTGGTCATGCTGTTCTTACAAATTGCTAGAGTGAGCATCAGCCTGCCGCGTCAATTGCATGGTCGAATCAAAGATAGGGCTGCCGGTGATGGATACAATATCGGATGCACGTAATGCTGGCAATCGCATCCTCACCATCTATCTCGCATGAAAAGCACCGTGCAGTTTGAAGAAAAAGAAAAGAAAAAGAAAGAAAAGATGAGAAATGACAATGGAAGGAAAATATCGGCCGCAGAAGCAAAAACATTGTGCAATGTCATGTACATGCATTAGTACTGACAGTCATGATACCTGCCCGTTTGCCATGCCACCCACCCGTCCCGCTCGACCCCGGCTCCCTGAGGGCTATCCATCCTCCTCGAACCATGCACTGTCTGCCCTGACCTTCATCCACATCCGAAACCACCATGGAATGATGCCTGAATGCACATGATTATGATTCTCTACCGGGCTGCAACCCTCGAAACCTCCCCTGGATGCTTTCAATCACTTGTCACGTAGTAGGAACGTAGAGAAAGGGGGGAAACGATGGAAGAGTGAAATTTGGAGCGAAAAGAGAAAGTGAGAGCACTGAGACTTCCCTCTTCAAATAGATACGGACTGACTGACTGATAAAAATAGAGGGACATTTTAGACTTTCCTCCTCAGAGACACGACTGACTAGCTGACTGACTTACTGAGTGACAGGAAGACTGACAAAAAATAGACGGACTTTAGGCAACTCCTAGTAATATTTTCATGTTGTTTTTCTATAGACTTCAGAGTGCAGTGGCTCGGCTCCACAGTGGGAACGCAACGAGCCGTGTTTCTGGATCACAAATCGGTACTTACCCCAACCTCTCAGCCTTTTTTTTTAAGCTCCCCGTCGTCGAGTCCCACACTCGCGACAGCGTAGAGTTCTATCCTCACTCTCAAGTGCCGTTACATTACAACACGTATTAGGCACGTACAGTACTGACATACATACCTCGAACACTGACATACCTCAAGCGTCTACCCATTCATCCGACCAGGTATTGACACCTGATGCTGACGTATCAAGAAACGCTAGCTGCTTTATCGCAAGTGATGCTCGAAAGTGGAGGAACGAAAATGAAATTCGATTCGAATTCCAGTTCTGTCGTATTTCTTTCGTGATCTTTTTGGTCAAGTCAGCTCTGCCGCCGCAAATGTATCAGCCAAGCGTAATAAGTGAACTGGGATGATCAAAACTGACGTCTGGCGCACCCAGTGTAGTGTACGTGCAGTAAACGCAGGGCGGACAGTACATTGCGACCAGACCTCATGTCGATTTTCGGCTCGGCTAAGATGATTTGCTCGTGACATTATCGTCGTTCTTTTTATTTCTTGGCTCGTCTGGTTTTCTGCGGATGTGCCGAACGTGGATCTTGGCTTGAGCTTGATCCTTTCCTTTCTCAATTCGTTTCTTCTTTTTTCTCTGCGACTCATTGCCGAGGTGTAAGATGGAAAGGCAAGTTGTAGCCATTATCATTTCCACGGGAACATTTCTATGGGAAACCCGAGGGAAATCCTGAACCCCCCACCTTCTTAAATCAGTCATGTCGCGTTCATCCCAACACACACTCCTCTTTTTGTCCTCCCTCCCTCTCACACATCCCGTCCGGTACCTCCGGTTTCACCAGATGCATCTCACTGCCGAAGCATGACCGCCAAACCATGCCTCAGACGTTCTCATCCGCTTTTCTTCGCCCCAACCGTCAGCAAATAAAGCTGACCCCCATTGGCTTCGGCGGCGGCTGCTGCCCTATCTTTTTTTTTCCTTGCTCTGGTCAACTTTCGGCCGGGTGGCCTCATTCTTTACCATGTTCAACCCGCGGGACTTGGGATGCGAGGGGAGGGAAGGAACCTGTCAGAAGAGGGATTCGTTTGTGACCCAGCAATGATAACACAGGGGCGAGTGCATGCCGAGCGCCAAAGAGGGGTGGGGAACTTTCTATTAGAAAATAATATCGTCATGGCCACAACAATGGAAATACGTGGGACGGCATATTCGAAAATGAAGTCAAAGGAGATGGAAAGAGTTCCCGTGTCTGATCGCGGCCACCTTCCTTCCATTTGTTGTTATCATTATGATTATATATTGTTATAATCAAGATTGTTATTATAGTTTAAATTAAAGCATTGCATTCTTTTTCACCATTATTTCTCTACTCTTTGAAATCCCATCTCGTGACTCGTAACAGCAGTCATCCATTATGCTGAGACCCAGGCCCCAAGACCCCAGACCCAAGACCCTCTTTCGTTGTAACACTCGGCTCTTTGTACCAACCAGTCTAGTGGAATTATAAACCAGACAAGACATCATTGCTGCACCAAACCACCCCCCCCTCCCCTCCCTCCTTCAGCAGGCGCCTGTGCCACTGTTACGATAGTCATCCACTGTTCACTTCACTGATTTTGCCCACACCAGGACATGCCGACCCATCCTGGGCGTGGGCGCCAGCCTCGGATTTCCTGATTCATACCGTTCGCCGGATCGGCACTCCCATGACAACGGGAGACACCTCGCAAATATATTTACTGAAGGCAACAAATATGCCGGATTAAACAGACGACAAGACCTGCTTCTGTGAAAGAGAAACAGATGGAGGAATGAAAAAAAAAGAAAAAAAAACCGGCTTGAATGATTGAATAAAAAAAAAACACTCCCGCCAAATCAAAAACCGCCATATTATAAATAACTAGATTCCACGATTACTTGCAGTCTGATGGACCGGACCAGACTTGTTATTTCTGACAGCGCAACCTTCATTTCGCCGTTGGGGACAAGATGCACACCGCGTGCATATACAAGCGATAAGTGATAAATGCCAATGCACCGCATGATGAAATAAACCTGTATGTGACATGAATAGGGCTGCTGTCCGCTGCGGCATCGTGAACTGTCTTTTCTTTCTTTTATTTCATAATTGAGTAACTATTACCACGGTTGCAAACTCTACAACCAATAAGTCGCGTTCAGTCTTCTCCCTCGTTTGTACCACTCACACAAGGTAAACGCGAGATTTGCCCCAACGTTGACAAGAGGGTCGAGGTGCGCACAATCACTACGAACCCCCTGTTCTGTAGCACAAATCCCGTTCGTAAGAAAGCACCGTCCTTTCTGTTTGTGAAACAAGCAAAGAACATCCCACTCAGGTTCCATCTTTTAAGTAAAAGGTGTGGCAGGCTCTGCTTCTTTTCCGACTGCTATTGGAAAGAAATGATGAACACCCCCTGAAGAAAGCGCCGCAGCATGGCCTGGTACGTGAAATCGTGTCGTCATATCAACTTCATCAATGTTGCTTCATTCCAGGCATTCAAGCCCACATTGCTACCTGGCCCTTGCCTCTTTTGGCTCTCTGCTGTCCGATGCCCCGAAGCCCCAAGTTTCGTCCCATTGACAGACCTTGGAAATCCATACTTTGGTCAAAGGGAGGAGTGGCATCTGTCATTCGAAAGCCATCGCCATCTCTGAATATCGCTACGAATAACTCCCGTATTGAACTGCAGAGGCTGTCCATTGCTTGTGTTCGTTCTGCATCAGCGTCTGACGTTATCTCTAGTATTTGTTTTTGCTCATCGATTGTCCCATGAATCTTGCCATCCACGATAAGAAATCCGAGAATATCTTGTACTTCCGGCGAGGACACCTTAAGTTGCTTCGCAATCCATGACAGTTTCATTCTGGTATAAGGTGCAATCAGCTTTAAGACGCCTTTGGTTCGCATGTTGCGAGTCACTTCGTCAATGTTTTCGGCGATAAAGGGATCATCAAGGATATCCTGGTGGGTCTGCATGACCTTCTCGTAAGTATGCACATCGTCTCTTTGATAAGCATCCACAAGCTCCGTCATTGCTGATATCCTTGGATCGGACTTGTAAGGCTTGGTCTCTTGCGAATCAAAAGGATTGATATCTGACTTCATCAGCATCGTAGTCAGAAGAAGATATTTGAGCACCTGAATTCGTTGCAGAGAGCCCGCTTCGTCGTAGTTGCGGAACGATTCAAAGAAATCGCTCTGGGCTTCCTTCCAGTTCTCCTCGCCCATGTGCATCTTGCCGCCACATTCTCTGATGATGCCCATAATTCGTGGATGTGGCACGGCTGATTTTACCTTGAGGGCCCGCTGGTACAGTGCCTTGAGCTGCTTGTTGTGCTTTGTCTCTGCCAGCATCTGAATCTCAAGGGCGTAGATTTCGAGCGAGTACGTGCCTTTGCTTGGGTCATCTGTCCCATCTGGTCGTTGACAGGCTTTGTGAAGCTCTCGCAGCTTCTTGGAAACTAGGCTGTACTCCTTTCGATCGAGTAACAGTTTGAGAAGCTTGATATTGGTCTTGAGCCATAATCTCTCGTTTTTGGTACTTTGGAAGCTCTGTAACGTAAGAGAATAGAATCTTTCCAAACTCTTGGATGCTTCTTGGCCATCAGCTCCTTTCTCGATATAGTCGAGCATATTGTTGATTGATTTCTCGGAATAATTTCTCGTGACTGCTGATTTGACATAGGTTAAGAGCTCTGCGAAATGATCTGCGGCCTGGCTCTACGTATTAGCAACCGTCGCCATGCAAGAGCATCAGAAAGGTAACAAATAAATCAAGCCTCTCACTTCGTCATATTTTCCAAGCTTCACCTCTAGCTTGATGGCTTGTTTCAAACCCTTGAAGCCCCATTCACCCTTCTCTTGCTCCAACAATTGAATCCCTAGGAACTCAACAACGGCATCCAGAGGTTCCGCCATCTTCATTTGCTTCGCATTATAGTATTTGTTCTCGATATCGACATCTCCTGAGTCGTCTTCCTCGTCCTCTTCGTACTCGAAGTCATATCTAACAAATATCCGAATTAGCTGGGAAAATCCTCAGTGAATATCGCAGTCCTTACTGCTCATCGTCCGACTCTTGCATGAAGTCCTCGTCATCTGACATTTTGGTCAATCGATCAGATAAGAAGCAAGCGCCGTAAGTAATCACACGAATATGTAATAGAATAGGATTTTTAAGACTTTGATCAAAGCGTCCTAAGAGGTCTCAGCTGTCGTTGGTTGTCGGGTTACGGGTCGAGGATGTGACTGGTGAGTGGGGGTGGGCGGAACATCGCGCAGGGGTTGGAGGCTTGGACTCACGAGCTCTTATCGATAAGGCGAGGGCAGTGATTTGTCCAGCTCCCTCCACTCTGAGCGATGTCAAAGCGTAAGGAGCACTCGGTTTTGTTTCTTGACGATTTACTCTGGTGCAACCTCTTGGAAGTCCAAGTCTGTCATTAAAAATCAGAAGGCAGTCCCATATCGACGCATGTGAAGAATAGAAGCCCCGTCCATGGCTCTTCCTTCTCTATTCTCCGTCTAAAGCTCGTCACGGACTAACAACTAAGATCCCGTGGCTATTTGGTGACGAGAGATATTATGAAGAGTCAGGGACCAGGTGCGACGGCTGTCAGAAGCGACCAACTCACGACGAAGAGCCCAGATATGCGATTCAAGGAGACTTGTCCTTTCTTGATGGAAGTATCGCCAGTGGCACTGCCAGAGCTGCTATACTACCAGTTGCTCATTCATATGTTGCCTGAGAACCTTGTCAGACACGGCACAGCGCTTGCCAAAGGGGTAAGATATGCAAGGGACTGGAACAAAGTATTGACCATTTCGATCGGATTGCGCGATCATACATACAGCAACGCGTTTTTTTCGATTGAACAACTCATGCTATTTGCCAGGGTAGGAAGCATGACGTCTCTTGAGTTAAATATGCACCGTCATATATGGACTATGGCGATCATGACAATGAGAACAATGCTGAATGAATGGGTAGAGGAGAGAGGGGGGGCGGCTGATGACACTGTTGGAACCAGCATCTCACGGACCGTTACTTTCGGTCTTTTCATAAAGCGCGAGTGTTTCAGGGATAAAATTGACGCAAATATGCCAGCGAGCAAGATTACAACCCGTATCAGATCGCGATCCGCCAATTGACGGCGAGCAAAAGTGCAGAAATGGGCTTGATAACGATAGCAAGGACGAGACTCAGGGCATATGCGAGGAAGAACACGCTTGTGCGTTTGCCACCAGAACCTTATTTGTAATGAGCGTCCAGGCGATGGCTGCCGCCATACCAGTACCACCTTCAACTAGGTATACCACGTCCTCATGCAAGATGCGCCGGACCGCGGAAAGATTCGGCTAGGGTCTGGCAACCGCAGTATATAAGCTGCGAAGGGGTTGGGGTATGGTACGGGGCATTATTCACAGTCCAGAAAAGAATTAGGGCAGTTCGAAGACCGACTCCGAAAAGGGGTTGCCACATGACAGTGCGGCGCCCATACTGGTCTGCAAGAACTCACAACGGAATCTGAACCAAGAAAGCTGGAAGAATATCCATCTTGGCAGAGGTTGATCGCATGTGGCTCGTCGTGGCGGTGAAGGAACTCTACACTGACGCACAAAGGTCTCGGCAGAGACTTTTATTGAAGGCAGCAAAGCCAGCTCCTGCTGCACGATTCATAAGGTGCCACTATTCTAAGTTCATGATCTAGATATGATATCTCGCCGCAAAGACAACCCTCTCGAACTTTTTTGCAGCGCAGGTTGACGGCCTTGGAGCCAGTCATGGCATCGACGTCACAGACGATTTGCCACTATGATAGCCGAGGTTGTCTGGCGATTTCCTGAACCCAATACTAGTGAGCCGACGAAATGGCAACTCAAAGGTCAAACAACTCTCGATAGATAAGGGGGAACGTACAGGCAGATGTTGTGACGATATCTCATGTGGTGATTACGGAATGAGAAAAAAGCTCAGTACGTCCTGAAAGACAACTGAGACAAAGACACGCGAGCCATCATATTTTAGACTTTTGACCGCTTGCTTGCATCTCAATTAACGAATCATATGTATCGACCGAAAATAACCGAAGTAGATTTATTATAGGTTTAAGGTAAAAATATCAATATGAGATTAAAACCCGAGGTCCCTATTCGCTTTTAGGCCCTTACCCTAAAGACTTTTTCGTTAAGCCACCTACTTAGTGAAGAGTTGATCAAGAACTTATCTCATTTTAAATCAACGAATGAGACGCACAATCCATCCCATTTCAGATATTCCTTCGACGCGAACTGGAAGAGTCAAGCATTTCAGACCCGTCTTTGATGAGTGTCAATGGTTTGCTGACTGTACTTGATCCTGGTGTAAGCATTACACTTTCCCTGCATACGCACGCACTAGTCATTCTATCGTGGACTGCAGCTGCTTACATGCAAACCTGCTTCATTCGTCTGCGGTGCTAACAAGGCTAACGATCTTGTGCGCGCGCGTGTGTGGACATGGGGAAATAGACTGTCTTCCTCACTCGAGGAGCGGCAACACATCATGGTCTTTGCTGACACGTCCACACCACGGTGCCTGAGATCAAATATTTATGTTTCAAAACGCCTCATCGTTTCCGATCAGGCAAATGTCGCACTGTGGTCTGATTGACGCGAGTACGTCCCGCCTTGCAGTCGCAAGCTGAGTCAGCGGACCGAGGGAGAGAAAGCTCATTGCAGCATTTCATGATTGATAACAGCTTTTTCCTAGAAGCGATGAACCAGTAGGCGAGGAAACGCAAGACAGCATGCCTTATTTAAATCAGTGATTGTCCCTCAGATGTCTGTAGAGCGCCATTCATACTGATATCATGGGAGGGCAACCGAGTTGAAACCATGATATACATGATTGTGATGCTGCTCACAGCCACAATCGCTGCCGCTGCTACTGCCTCTGCTGCTGCTGCTGCTGACCCGAAGTGCGATTGCTATCGAACCGATGGCCCTTCAATGACATATTTCAATTCGCACGTCTTCACAGACTTCCGATCCCTTTCTCAATACGCCAAGACCCCCGCCGTCATCTCTTCCGTCGATGGCAACGCCAACGCGGGCACCACAAGCCCCTTCTTCAATTGGGGCACAGCGCTCCGCGATTTCTGGGCCCCGCAACAGTATAAAAACGCCAATTCTACATTTCCCATGGTCAAAACACTGAATAATTTATATATTCAGAAGGATACCGAGCTTGGTGGAGCAGCTACGTATCTTCGAATGCGGACCACCCGTCTTGCTGGGTTCCAGACGGCGGCTGAGATGCAGTCAAATGCGCGGCTGGACCACGCGTCCATCAGGATGCACTCGCGTGTCGTGGGAAGTTCTGGCGCGTGTGGATCCGTGTTTACGTATTTGCATTCGGACGACCCGCGACTGGTGCAGGAGTCAGATGTTGAGATACTAACGAGAGATGAGCACGGGCTGGTTCATTATACAAACCAGCCGGGAGTGTTGGATGGAGAGTCTGTCCCGGGAGCTACTCACGAGATTCATCTGCAAAAGGAGAACTCGTGGTCTGATTGGACGACTCATAGATTGGACTGGACCGCTGGGAGGACCAGCTTTTTCGTCAACGGCCGTGGGGTGCTCAATAGTGGCTTCCAGGTTCCGCGAAATGACAGCTTCGTGTTGGTGAACATGTGGAGCGACGGGGGAGATTGGACTGGACTGATGGTCGAGCATGGTGAGGCGTACATGGACGTGCAGTGGATTGAAGTTCTTCATGGGTTGGCTAGCAAGAAGAACTGTCGAAGGCTTTGCACAATCCCGCGACCTGGAATTGTCGTCCAGGAATGAAATGCAACTGATATAGACATAGACTATATATATGTATATTTGTGTGCGTGTGCATGTGCATGCGTGAAAATGTTTTACAGAAAGAAAACAGCATGTGCTCAAAAGTACGTCGTCATGGCAGATGAGACCTCCCACATTTGTGACCGTAGCGAAGGTGTGTGAGGCAGACGCTGTAGAGTAGTTATATCCTTGAACGCAGGGCTATTTTGGTCGCAATATTCATGTTTCGTCTCCTCTAGGCACAATTTGGAGAAGTGGTCTTCCAAAAAGTCAGCCACCTGGTGACTTGTAAAGACGACTTCCCGAAGCTGGTAGGATCGTAGCAGATTGATTGCTTTTCTTCGACGTTCTGCGCTAGGGCTGTAATCATAGACATCGATGATTGCGGGGATGATGTCTGCACTGAGCGAAAATGTTGGCCGACGGGCCGCCAGCTTCAGGTTACGTTCGATGAGATCTAGGAGCTCGTCCGAGTGCTGAGGTTTGAAGTGTGCGTCGCAGCTTTGCGAGTCGTCGACGATAATTTGCCACGCCTTTTCCACCAGTTGTAAACGCACTAGTCTCTGTCTTTGGCCAAGATGCCCATCTGCTTCAATCCTCGTCACCAACGGCTGGAATTGCATGCTGAAGGTTGCCACTTGGTCCTCAAAGACTTTCCACTCGAGGCAGTCCCTACAGCTACAGCCGTCGGGACATTTTGCAAGGTCATTGTAATTTTCTGGGTAGTTCCAGCAAATTCGGTTGAAACTGCTGTCCAATCTATCCAGTGCTTCATTGGCCTCGTCAAGATGGGTAAAGGCTTTGGACGAATCACTGTCTGGAACAGGAAGAAAAAGTGTTAAATCTTGAAGAATTTGCCTCTCGGCAAATAGAGCTGCTTGATTACCGAGGGACTGAAACATGGCAGCAAGCCACTGCAGTGCTGGAGTCGAGTATTTAGACTGCAGGTGCTCGCAGAAAAGCCGCGACCCGGCTTCGAGGTGTCGTATTGCTTGGGATTGATTGCCGCGAAGACTTTCGAGACAGACGAACAAAAGGCAACATGCCAGGATGGGTTCCATGTCGGAATACCTCCCCGTCGCCATCAAGGGTATGAGGTTGGCTATGGCTTGATTATACTGGTCCACAACAAACTTTTGTAAGTGATTCGTCTTGTCGGGACCTGCCAGGAAGAGCCAGTGAGCCGCGCCAAGGGCCGTTATAGCCGGCTGGAGGTACGAATAGTGCTGCTGAAGAGTGACGAGAGTCGTTGTCCAAAATGTCGTCGCTTTGGGCAAGTCCATCATATCGTGAATGGTAAAGGTGAAGAAGTGATGCTGGAAAAAATGCTCAAAGGCATTTCCAGGCAGCTTCTGGCTGAAAAAGGCGGTATGGGTAGGGGTGCGGGTATGGTCCATGAGACAATGGAACTTTGGTTTGTGTTGCTGCTTGACCGCGACAGTATTGTAGCCATCACAGACGTAGTCTTCGTCCCGACACCGTCTACATATGGGTCGTTCCTCGTCGCATTTCTTGCGCCGTTTTTTGCTAAGATGGCCGGTTTAGCGACAAGTATAGATGACAGCTCACAGTGCCCACTATATACTGAAATGGCTAGGTACTAGGCAGGCAGGCAGGCAGGAGTTGGGAATTGGGAATTGAGAATGGGAATGGGAAGTTGGGAGTCGGGACTCGGGAAGCGGAGGCAATGCTCCAGAACAAACTCACCATGTCACGCAACCGGTGCGGACTTTGGGTGCAAAGACTCTCAACCTCGCTTTCTTGGTGGCGGACGGGGCCATGACTGCGTCGCGTCGCGTCGCGAGCGGTACGGTGCGGTGCGGGTCAACTGGTATCTATCGCCGCGAGTAACATTGAAGATTAAAGGTCAGGCCGTCTTTCAGGCCATTGTATGTACACACATACGCTGCAGTTGGCCCAACAGGTCAGGTCTGGTCAGTTAGGGCCGGGGACTGATGGATGGATGTGTGGAAGACAAAGTGCCCTCGGCACGATGAGAAAGGTCAATCAATAGGTTGGGAACTTGAGGCCCCGGAGGTGCACTGCCACCTCCACAGCAACTCAGAGTCGGGTCCGATCGGTCCTGGGTGGGGCGGTGACAGATTAGGGCCAGCTCATACAGCCAATCAGCAGCCTCGCAGCGTATACGCTGGACAAGGCCTTTCCTGTCCAGCCATTCGGCAGCCAGCGGGCAGGCCACAGATGCCCGCTGGGCCCCGTTGGCTCCGTTAGCCCTACGCCCCGCATCATCCAGGCAACAAACAAAAGGAACAAGAAGTCTCCAAGACTCGAGTCTCGAGTCTCGACAGACAGACAATCTGGGCAAGATCAACAAGTAGGGCTCAAGAATCGCGATGGGTCTCAGCCCAGACGAGCGACGAAGCAGAGGCGGTGGGATGAGCCATCAGAATAAATGGAACGAATCCCCACGCGCGGGCTCTGACGGGCGAGCACGACGACACAGCAACTGAAATCGAAGGTGCTTTCGCGTGTCTACGTACTCCAGAGTCAAGAGAGAGTCAAGAGTCTAGACTCCTAACTCCAAACTTCAGACAGCTGCAGCCGTGTATGAATACATCATTGCCCACCAAATTTCTCCTCCATCTTTCCCTGGGCCAGGATGCAGTCATATAATAAGCCCATCCAAGGTGTCTGCTCGACCAGAGCACTAGGTAACAATGTCCCGCTCCAGGATTCCAGGAACAGCAACCAGGGCTGATCGATATACCCAGGACAGAACAAACGGAAAGCCATGGAAACCGAGATACAAATCGACAACATCATGACGCAATGCAAACACGCGAGCATGAATACTCCAAGAAAAAAACGGCCCGGCATCCGCTGCTCGTCCTGCTGCTCAACAAATCCAAACCGTAGCAACAACAATCAGCACAACGAGACTTCATCTTGCGCCCCTCGCACGTCTCGTCATCATGGTCATGGGCCTGGTCAAGTGACCCGCGCATCTCCGCCACGAAGCTTTCTCGCTTCCGAAAAGCGGCAGCAGCAGCCAAGTTTCTTATGCTCCGGGGAATTATTGTCGGGTGGTCGTTGGGGTTGCGGCCGTGGCTTCGATTGGTTGCACGACTTTGCGCGTCACTTGAAGACGCCTGCTGGCCGCAAATGTATCCAGCCCCTCTATGACGAGGAACGACAGATGAGGGGGCGCTGCTGGACTGCAACTGCGGCGAGGGGGTCTCCAACCAGTCAACTCTCAGACACAGACGACTCGGAATATTCGTCATTTTCAGCATTGCCCGAGACGTTTACGGCAGCACTTTGCCCCCCTGAGGTCTACAACAACACACTGCCTTTACAAACACAGCTTCTTCAATCGTTTCCGTTCGACTTGTCCTTTGTGTCATCCCGCTATGGCGAGTACGACTCGAAAGGCAGTTCCCAAGCGCAGATGGAGTTGAACGTAGAAGACGTTGTATGTGTAGATTTGATGAGCGCGGTCGATACCGAGCCAGGCACGACGGGTGCTGCTACGGTCCCTGGCCCGTCGTACATGATGTGGTGGCAATCTTATATGGGATCAGTTTCTTCTTGGGACCGTGTTGGCGAGCTTACGCCGAAGAGCTTATAGGATGATTGAGAGTATGGCAATTCGATGAGACAAGAGGCTGCATGACGGAAAGGAATGCAGTTATTTCCCGGGGGTTTCAAATGGTCTGAACAGAGCCGGGACACTGCTTCCACCACTCTATTCGCTTATCTTTTCTTCACCCTCTTCTTTGCTCTCTTTCTCTCCTTAGCGTGGCGCAGGCGGGTTCCATTTAGAGCAATCGATCCAAAGACTAGATGACCGACAAAGATTGACGCCTCGACTAGCAAGGGCTTCTACCTATTAGTCAAGCATTACATGGCGTCGCCAGTAGGGGGCGGCTTGAAGTGTGTTTCAACGTCTCTAGCTCCCCTTTCACCGGCAAATTTAGCCGATATAAAATGCTGCGCAGTGGCAGGTTTAGCAGCACCAAATACAAACATCCAAGTCCATCATTACAGGTTTGCAATATCCATAGCAAGTCATTGGCAGAAAAGTACTCGAGGTAGAAACCATTATCACTGATCGGGCTTAGCGCACCCGCCCCTTCTCTTCCGTTCTGTTTTTGTTTTGCTCATCAGCGGACGAACTAAACGAAGTGCTCAGTCATGCTCAGTATCGTCAGTAGCATCCACTGGTATACGAAAAAAAAAGAAAAAAAAAGAAGCCGCTCCGAGGCTTATCTGATAACACAAAAGGAATTCAGGTTCTTGGTTGGCTGCACACGTGCAATGATCTTTGGTGACAAATTGATAATTTGATAATGAACGTATAACGACTACCGCGCCTGTAAAACATGTTTGCTTTGGCGTGTGAGCCAGTTACTGAGTTCGAAAAGGTTTATCATTGCAAGACATCATGATGATTTGGCGCCAATTTCAAGATAAACCGTAGAAATTCAAGTCGTTTGACGGCCCCCCCTTCTCTCAACATGGCGAAAAGAACGAACCATAGGCATGGGAAGAAAAAACAGGAAAGGCAGGTGATCGATAACCCAGCCTCGGCAATACCACTCAGTACGAAAAGGTTTATCATCCTAAACAAAGTCATGTCTCATTAGAGAGCTCATTTCAATCGTAGCGCCAATGCCCCCCATCTGATTGGCACTCGTGCTGTGGACCGCAAATCCGTAGACATCTGGAATGCGGCAGTCATGGAATGTGTTCCCCAAATGGCTGGAAGGGAGGAGAGGGGGTCATTTTTCGCTGTGTTGCAGTACAAGCTCCTTCGCACCAACATGTATGCAGTGCAAGAAGAAAAGAGTGGCTGTAAAACGGGAAACACTAGTAAATCATGCCCTACTGAACATAATGATTTGTTGAGGATGTGATATCCATGACTGTGCCTTGGCCTTTGGTCTGATGAGTGATAGGCGACGTCAATGCGGTCTCGGTATGCAAACTGAAACAAAGTCGACGGGCAGGCAAGCTCACCAAAACTTTTGAAGCCAAGGTGTGACTTTAAAAGTCATGAGGAAGATAGGAGGATCTTGCATAAGAATGGAAGGAAGAGAATGTATGAGCGATAATATTTGTTGAAAAATGTGAACATCACCCTCCTTTGAACCCAGCAGTATTGGCTCTATTATTATTATTATTAATGTTATTATTTTCTTCATTTTCTCCTAGCTCGTCGATGAAGTGAGGCAAATTTGTTCCTCTAAACACCATGGCTGGTTTACGTGTCGTTGATAAAAAGAAGGAGCAGCGGTGTACTGTCCATGAGTTGGCTGTAGGAGTGGATGCCAGCAGGTCTTCCTTTTCCTCTTCATCTTCATCATCGTCTTCTTCTTCTTCTGCTTCATCATCATCATCATCAATCATTACACTCTATGATCCGAATCATGTACCTGGACCATTTGATGCCGAGAAGAAGGGTTCCGATGGCCCGACTGACCTCGACTTGGATCCCCCTGATGGCGGCTGGCTGGCATGGTCCCAGGTGATTGCAGCCAACCTCGCCAACGCAGTGTCCTGGGGCTACGCCGCTACCTGGGGTATTTACCAGCTATATTATGTCGAAACCCTTGAGTTGCCTTCGGCAGATATATCGTGGATCGGCTCCATTCAAGTCTTCATCGCGTTTCTCGTCTGTGCCCCTTCTGGTCGTCTTGCAGACGCTGGGTATTCGCGCGAGGTCATCATCGTGGGCAGCTTTTTCGTTGTTCTGGGCTCCTACATGACGAGCTTTTGCTCAAAGTACTGGGAAATTATGCTTGCTCAAGGCATCTGTCTTGGAATCGGCATCGGAATTGGCTCGACCCCTGCCGTCGCCATCACGAGTTCTTACTTCAAGAAGCACAAATCCATGGCATTGTCCTTATCTGGCGTTGGTACTTCTGCAGGCGGAGTCATTTTCCCCGCGACGGTCCAGTACTTGATTCCTCAGATCGGTTTCCGCTGGGCTTCTAGAGTTGCGGCTCTCATCGCGCTTGTTCTCTGCGTGGCTTCATGTGCGTTATTACGTCCTCGTCTGCCAGGACGCAAGACAGGTCCGTTAGTTGAATGGGTGGCGTTTAAAGAAGTCTCATATGCGCTCTTCGCGTGTGGTTCATTCTTGAACTTTTACGGCATGTATTTTGGTCTGTTCTATGTAAGTCTTGATAACAACAACAAGATTTCCACCCGCGCTTCAAAATCATACGAAGGTGGGCTAATGGAGAGTATTCTAGATCAACAGCTTCGCACGAAACATCATCGGATTCTCATCACTGGAATCTGTGAACCTGCTCCTCATCACAAATGCGGTTGGCATCTTTGTCCGACCGGTTGTAGGACAATTGGCGAATAGTTATCTCGGCCCCATTAATGTGTACGTCATGGCAACGGGATTGATAGGTACCATGCTATTCAGTTGGACTGCTGTCGATACTCGAACCAGCATGTACGTCTTTAGTATATTTTATGGCTTGGCCGTCAGCTCAAGTCAATCCACCTATGTTCCGGCTTTGGCAAGTTTGACTAGAGACCCTCAGAAAATGGGGATTCGGTTTGGCATGATTGAAACGTTGTGCGCGTTTTCCACCGTGGCTGGCCCGCCTACAGCAGGTTTCATCATTGACCGAGCAGGAGGAAGATTTTTCGGAGCTCAGATCTGGGGTGGTTCTATTATGTTGGCTGCTGCTATTGTCCTTGCGGCGACACGCATATCGGTTTCGGGATGGAAGTTGAAAGTCCTCTTGTAATTATTGACCTGATCTGGTTTGGTTAGGTATCTGCCTGAGTACCTGCCTTTAGTACCTACCTAGGTAGGCAGGCACTAGAAGGTGTGGACTGTGCACCGCCGGTGAGCACGGGGAATGATAATAGGATACAGCGACGACTGAGTGGGAAGAACATATTTGATTGATACAAGGCGTCCGGTTTCTGGTTGCAAACACGGTAGAAGGAGCAAATGGTTCCACATGCAATCTAAAGCGGAGCGTGGCGATGTAAAAAAAATACATAGAAAACTTCTTTTTACCTCCATTGTCTCCTGCACCTGAGCAGTACAATGCCAGTCCAGCCGCCTAGATTGTTCACCCAGAAGCTTCAATGTTCACGGGTCCGCGTCATCGATGGAACACTTTATGTCGTTTTTGGTTTTGGGCAGCTCTTGTGTCGAACTGGAGGAAGTGATCGTTCATCCTCCCAGCCCCAGCCCCAGTCCTGTCTAGTCCCATTCCACCCACTATCGCAGGGATAAAGCAATTTTGAAGCTGCTTCGATCCTGCCTCGTGCTAGCATAGATCTGGCAGGGACCGCCGGTGGAGCACTGAGGGGGTGGGGGCAGATGTCATGTTGTGGTCTGGTAGCTTTTTAGGCCGACCGGGCTGAACAGCTTTTAGCCCCAGAGTGCCAGACCGCATTTTCGAGTGTCACGACTCGCCAACACGAACTATCAACTATCAATCCGATGGTCCTTCTCCAAACCTAAGCTCCTCAATCCCAATTTCTCATCCAAGATTTGCAGCATAATTCACCAATCAAACTATCCTCATGTCGCCAGCAAACTCTAAAATCGTCTCATCCGGGCCCTTGGTACGAGAAGTCGCAGACCATGTCTAAATCGGCCGGCCAGCTTGCTGCCAGCGCAAAACAACCAGACGTTTCCGCTCACCTATTCCCTCAATATAGCCAGACAGCGAGGCCCGATGGATAAAGTTAACCAAGTAAGCATAGGAAAATGGCTGTGTGATCACACTCATGTCATGGCTGCTCCATTTCGTCCGACTTTTGAGTTTTACTCTGTGGCTAACAAAACTCACAACCCCCCCCCCCCCCACATATCAGGATTACATATCAAGACCCTAATGGCGCCACTCGAACTTGGGAATCGGCCGAGCGTCTTACTCGTCCCGAGGACGCCGAGGTTGACGGCGTCGGAATAGTGGCTATACTGGACAAGCCGACAGGCAAAGAGATTGTTCTGCAGAAGCAATACCGCCCGCCGATTGGGATGGTCACAATTGAAGTGCCGGCGGGGCTAGTGGATGCGGGGGAATCGGCTGAAGAAGCTGCCGTGCGAGAACTGCGAGAAGAAACCGGATACATTGGTGTGGTCACGGAGAGGACACCCATCATGTACAATGACCCTGGATTCTGCAACACCAATCTCCGTATGGTGCACGTCGAGATTGACATGACGCTGCCCGAAAACCAAAATCCGAAGCCGCAATTGGAGGAAGGGGAGTTTATCGAGGTGTTTACCGTCAAATTGGCGGATCTGTGGGATGAGTGCGAAATGTTGGAAAAGGAAGGATGTGCGATTGATGCGAGGGTTGGCACGCTCGCAGAAGGAATGCTGCTGGCGAAGAAGCTCGGTTTATGATTTTTTTTTCTCATGAGGTTTCAGCGTTCGCATGAGTACTGAGAAAGTAAGATGACTTGAGCTGAGGTGGGCAAGTAGAAAACAAATAGAAGTTGAGAAGGTTGTCCCATTTCCGAATTCAATTCTCATGGTACATTCTCCTATAGCAATTTCTCCCTTTTCAAACCATCCCAGAGCGCAATGGCCGCCAGGCATTTCGCGTCTCTTGCTCCCTCCTTCCATACATTATTCACATGAACCACCTTGAGCGTGATCTTCTCCCCCTGAGAGCGCAGTCCGGTTAACCGTCCGCGCCAATCATTCAGTTGGGCCCTCGGAATCCTTTTCTCGTAGCTGTATATTGTGACATGCTCATCGCAACCACCCGCACTGGGGTACATGGCCGCGGGGAGTTGCTCTCTTTCCGTGCCAGCACCTTCCGTAGCAGTATCCGCCATTTGACTGAGGCAGACCAACTCGTCTTCATTGATCACCAGGCCAAGCTCCTCTTCGATTTCCTTGGCTGCGGCACCCTTAAAACTTCCCGAGTCGTCCACCATACCTGCAGGCAGCTCGACAAAGGCCAAACTCCCCGCTGGAATGCGTGGTTGGACTGTCAGCACCACGTATCGCTCGTCTGATCCGTCGGGCACATCATCAGGGATGAGCATGACAAGCATGGCCACGCTGGGGCCGCGAAGCAAGGCTATCGCGGGGAGTGATTCACCGGAAGAGTTAGACACGGAGGCGGCGATTTTAACAAAGCCTAGGCGCTGGCTGCTGAACCGGTCAAAGGACTGGACTTTGATAGACCGCAGGATATAGGGATCACTGTGGAAGGGATGGGAGGTGCTGGTCTGAAGAGAAAGACTTTTGTTGAGGTTGGCCATCCATTCCTACGCATGAGTCAGGAGAAAATTCCTACTAGTTCTATCCGTAAAGTTGAGGTGGTCATTTTTGTATTTACATTGTATGGTCGAAAGGACTTTAGTTGCTCTGGTGTGAGGCCTGGGGGAAGATCGATAGCAACATGGTCGGGTGATGTCGTCATAGACATGGTGTGTGTAAAGCGAGGCGACAGAGAACTTGCTGAGAACAATAATTTGAAGACTGAATGGGCTTGAATACGAAGCATGGAGAGTAGCGATATTTTTTTATCGGTTCAGTTCTTATGCTGCGACCTCGACGTGATGTTGCGGAGAACGTCCTACGACGGTTGAATAAGGGCAACGATTCAAATGTAGGTGCGGGAATACAGCTAGTCGGGCGGAACCGCTTCCGGCTGCCGTAAGTCACGAGCCAAGAGTCAACGAGGTACCGCATATACATTCATTTTCATATACATTCATTCCTACGTTGTATGAATAAAATGATTGATACCCGATAATTTTGCTTCAAGACACTCTTCACATTCTGCATTCGTGCGGTCTGCAATCGTGCGGTCTGCGATCAAATATCATCCAGCATGACCATGAACCCCAACTATAGATTTGCTGCTAAGTGGCGTGGTTGCCGCTCTTTTCTGCCAATCTGGCACTGACAAAGTCTGCGGCTTCTTCATCGTATCGTTCCGCGTACGTGCCATGGACGACGAAATCCGAACCTTTGTTGGCGCAGAACACATCGCCGGCATCGCAGTAGGAGGCCAAGATGTCCGAGTACTTATCGCATGAGTGCTCGACTTCGCGTGCAAATATCTATTCCATGAGTGAGTCACGGTAGCAACATATGTCTGGTCAATTGGATACTTACTCCATCGGTTGTTGCATTGCCCTTGTTGAATGACTTTCCAACAACGTGGCGCGGATCGCCATACCACACAACAGCGGCAACTGCATGATAATTAGAGATGTATGATTCATGGGAGACTTTGGCAACATCAACTTACTGTGACTACTTATTTCCTCACTCATAGGCGGGGTAATGACTTCTGTGGTTAATGACGTGCCCCCGCAAAGTGCATCCCCCGTGATATGTGCCCCTTGAGAGAAGCCCAACACAACGATCTGGGAATCAAAGCAGTGCTTGACATGAGAAGTGAGCTGCCTCGTCACTTCTCGCGTTCCAGCGATGACGGAAACCTCATAGTCTTCCAGACTGGCAGGATAGTCGACAGGCTCGACGGTAGCGCCCGGGTGCTTCTTACTGATGGCTTGGACCAGCGAACGCATTTGTCCGGTTTCGGGATTTTCTAGGCTTCCTCTCGCCACTATTATGTGTACCTTGGAACATGATGAAGAGTCATGTACCGTATAGGCGGCTGCCACTAGACGCAGAGTGAGTATAAGTAAACTTATTATTGACAAAAAGGCCATGGTCGTGATTGTTGATATTTTCTCTTTTGTGTTTACAACGTAACAGGAGGTTGCGACCGGGAGTTCTTATAAATTCAAATAATCATCACCTGTACCAGCAGCCATTTTGTGTGATGGTTCTTCTCGGCGAGCCACGTTTTCTATTTACTTTAAACTTTCTGCTAATGACCTTTTCTCATACCGTGAGGATTGTGCTAGAAAGTCTTCAAAATACAAAGGATAACACAACACAATCAAGTCGTGTTAACTAGTGAAACTACAACATACGTGCTTGAATTGTTATTTTTATGTATTTAGTGGAACGCAGCTGCAAGACTTCTCGTCGATCGGGGGGTTGATATATTTTTAGCCCTTTCGGTTTTGTCCTTCGTGGCTCGATACGCAATAAGCCACGTCTTTTTGGCGCGTCCCCTCACCTCCGGGCTCTATCCTGCTAGCCAACAGGGACTACAGAGATGACGAATGTGGGTTTTATGGAAAGGCAAGGACAAAAATAAGTCCAGAATTAGCATGTACGATCACGTCCTCTTCCTCACGTCCCCTCCGTTCCCAAATGAGGAATGATTGACTGCTTCATGCGTACTGTAAGGAGATCGAACGAGCTCGCAAACTTTGCGCGGAATATCGCATTATGTGACTGCACCTAAAGATCACGATTCTGTTGGTACGAAGCAAATCAAATTATGGCAAAATACCAAGAACTTACACAGGAAGGCCTTTGCCATTATACGCGTAGTTCAAGGTTACGACAGGCCTAGCGGGTTAGGATTTGTCGTCCCGGTTGGTCTGTTAGAGAGTCGCTAGATACTAGAGCATATTGACGACACGAGTACACAACTCAAGCGTTCTGCAAGCAAATGGATAGTGTCCAATTTCTGTGCCGCGTTTGAGAAAAATTAGCAATTGCCAATTATCCGCGATAAAAGGTGGTAAATATCCCGTTTAGTAACAGAAGCGTCTCATCATGACCTAGATAAATCTGCTCCACCGTGTAACAGATTGTCATGATCTCATAGGTGATGAATAGGAATTAGATGGAAAATACAGCCGCATCTGATGGCGGTTCAGATCATGGTCACGGGGCATTTTGCTCCCCAGCTGATGAAATGTCAGCACATATACAGCGAGCGTTAGGCAACCGACGTGATACTGCTAACGTCTAGTGGAAAGATCCAGTTGGCCGAGAAGTGACGCCGACTGTACCTCCTTAATAGCTCTCATGTTTGTTTGGTTTGTTGTGTTCAAATAAAACATACACCCTAAGCTACAGCGCCACACTTTCTTGATGCCATCTATTCATATACCGATGCTCGATAGACGCACCCTAAAACATTCAAAAGCTTACTTTTTCGCACCACCACAGATACGCACGCTTGCACGGAAAAAAAGTCGGCACAGGAAATGTGTGCTATTGGTCGCAGGGTACTTTTTACTTATGGCGCGAATAACTATGTGTCGATGCATGTTTGTAATATTGATGAAACTGGTCTTTGAGCTGTCCTGTTGGGTCAGCAACTTTCTTACTTACGAAAAAGTATGGCAAGAACACCTGAAATTGGACGAGATTCCGTATTAGATGACGTGATGCGCTACGTATCCATTGAAAAATTGGAAGGGGGTCAAACGCCCATCAGCCGCGGGATCATTCTACTGCATACGGTCTCTTCGCAATTATAACACGCAGGCTTAGGCCACACATGTGTATTGAAACCGATTCGGGAGGTGGTTTCAATTCAGCCCCCTCCTTGACGGATGTGGACGGGTGACGCGTAATCCATGCTTAGCATCCTGCGTGTTGATTAAAATTTAGCAGATCTCGTCTTGGATCCGGCTTTGTCTTCGGCACAAGATAGCATGTTTTTTTTTGTCCGAATCGTCAGATACTTTCGGATTCAATATCTTACGACGACTTCTATTGATTGTGGCCCTGATTGGCCTATGTACCCAACCATAGCCACGCGGTGTTCGCTTTCGAGTTCTATTTATTGGTTAAAAGATTTTTGTATTGTATGGGAAGATAAAAGGATCCATCGATTGAGGACGAAATATTTTCTTTAGATAAGAAAAGTTTCATTTACAAGCCATATTCAATGATCAAGATGAGAGCTTATACAGGACACGAACTGCTGTATACATTAATAGCTGCTACCCTTTTGCCATCTGCTTTCGGATTTTCCTTCATACTTTACCCGCATATTGTTCGTGCCTTACCAAGCATTTCCGGACCTCAAATCATAACGGGGCTGTACGGTTCTCCAGCTGCCGCTGCACAGATCGTCATCCATGATGCTGCTGGACGGGTATCTTGGTCGTGGAGCGTGCAGGATGGAAAGAACATCTCCCCCGAGCTTCGGTCATGTCTATATGATGTTTGCAAAGCCAAAGGATGCGCAGCCCCTGACAACAAATGGGCCAACAACGGAGAGAGCGTGGTAGCTATCCATGGTTTCGCGGCCATCATCATCAACTATCACCCCGGGCGTGACACCGACAAGGCAGTTAGTTTCGGAATCTGCCTGAACAGAGACAACATGGAAAATACGCATTCTGTAGAAATGCTTCTTGATGGAAAGATTGCCATTGCGACGACATCGAACGAAATGACGGGCAACATCAAGATTTTTGACATAAACCAATCAAAAGATGTTGGAGCTGCGCCAATCCAGCAATTGGATGGAATTCCCGCTGTCCATGCCCTTCTTTGGGACAACCAAGGCAGAGTCCTCTGGGCTGCGGGCAATGATAGATCACCGTTGGTAAAGGGTTCCACGAGCATTCTCAATGCGTACAATTACAGAGCTGGCTCGTTCCAGACGCAGCATGAATCCCACATCATTAGCAAACCCACTCTTCTCTCGACAGAATGGGGTTTAGGCACCTTGTGGTGGGATGGGCCGCACACTATGACACCAATCCCCAACCAACGCCAACTCCTTATCACAACAGATCTCGATGTGCATGTCTACGACATAGAGAGCAGAATCTTTCAACATGATGAGTCTGCTGCTCAACAGTACCTAGAAGGCTTCCAGTCCGTCGATGACCGTGCTGGACCGGATGGAGTTTCTCTTCCACGATCGGACATCAAATCCATTGAATTTCTGAGGAATGGCGACATGCTATATGTGCAGGCACAATGGGGTAAGGTATCTGGAAACCACGTGAGTTATGTATCTGGAGGCAATATGCAGCCAAATATTTGGAATCAGGTACTATACCGATCACGATGGTTCAGCCAAACAGCATGGTGACAGGGCTTGAAGAGTAGACTGGCAAGCAGGTGGGCTAGGTATAGAATATGCATTTATTGAGAATAGGCCAGCTGAAACTTGGACGTGATGATATTGCTATTAACTATTGTCTTTGCTTTTCGTTAGTGGTTATGTACTACATGAAAGCATTGAATTTTGATGAAGAAAAAGTCTACCCTATGGTCGAAAAGTAGGACAATCAGCACTTTGCTAATCATATTCATCCCACACCTACCGTTCATTAACAATCTTTATTATATACGCGGTTTAGGACTGACTACGAAAACAATGTCACCACAAAAGAAAATTACGCGCTTTGAGAATAATTTATAAAGTGGAATTTAAAAAGAGCATTAAACGCTAGGCCATACCAGATTAAGTCGGCCGGAACGGATATGGTTCATCTCACGCTGCGCCGCATATATATACCTCTAAGAATTTATCCCTAGAACATCCGCTTTAAAGGCTGGCCAAAATGTCTCTTCTGCGTCTTTTTTTAGTACTTGAAGAGAGGCAATGAGCTTCAATATTCCAGGTACAGTACGCGTATCCCCTATTTGTAACGCGGGTCGTAGGAGAGTCGACATCCCCTTTTTATCAAGGACAGATGGAATAAAATGCCAGTCATGGCCAGAGATAATGTAGCCAGAAAGAAACTGAATGTTGAGTGGCGTGTCATCTTTATTGCTGGCACTTCTGCCCCAACGCAAGCCTCTCCACTGAGCCGAATGCCAAGTACCGATTTGGACCACAGCAGCCTTGTAGTGTTCTCCTTGACACTTCATTTCAATGGATCCCGCGATTGGTTGTTTTCTTAATATTCCGGAATCTGTGTGGTTGATTGTATTTCCGGGGCGCTTTTCCCGAATTTCTTCAATAATGTCTTGATCAGATTGGCTTGGTCGGATAGTGAGGCACCAATCGACCATCCTCCTGGGCAGGTCTTTTGGCTTATACTCCGGAACAAGGCCAGCGCAAGTGCTGCAGTAAGTTAATTCAAGCCACTCTTCTGAGAAAACTAGAAAGACAGAGTCGAAAAGCTCACCATGGTTGAGACGAGAGGCAGGCACCTTCATTGCTGCTATTTTCTGATAGCCACGAAATTATTGGTCCGTGAACCATGTTCCATACATCTTCTCCACCACCCTCAACTTCACACTCAATTGCGCTCTTCAAAATGCGGCTGACGAAGTCGGCGTTAGGCCATGGATGATCGGTATCCAGGCTATCGCTAAAGAAGAAACTCGGCAGTTCAAATACTGCAAACTAGAAGATGTGAGTCGATATAGAAGACTCGTCGAAGGGAGCACATACCTCATCCTGGAGCCTTGAGGGCAGGATCCTGTCCCCGAGATATATTTTGCGCAATTTATGCGAAAGTTGCTGAAGGGATGGTGGCAGAGAATCGAACGCGAAGCTCGATTGGCGAAATCCAGTGGGCTGCAATTCGGCGCGGATGATCCGCTTTGTAGGAGATGAGGTACGTGAGAGCTTGGAAATTTTGGATGACAGTCTAGTTGAAATACTCATGTCTTCAAGGTCTTCTACTACTGCGGATCGATTTGGTCGTGGAGTCAGATCGAGATATAGCTGCTCGTCAGGATTCTCTTCCCGCGGGCGTTTCGCTGGTGAGCTAGCCATAGGCGCAGAATGGGTGTGCGATTCAGAAACAAAAGGGTTTGGAAAATAGTGCGTAAAGTCTTCCTTGTCGTAATCATCAACTTCCTGTTTGCAGACGCGAATGTGTTCAGCAGTGAATGAACGCCACTGAAGAATTCTAGACAAGGTGTCGCTGTTCATATTGCTTACACTTCAGCATTACGTCGAATAATGGTTGAGATTCCGCCAGTGTAGTATTGTTAGAAGGTAGAAATGCGTTGAAAGATTATGGGTGCGATGCGGAGAGGTCGGCTTAGAAATACGTGCACTTGACAGTAATAAAAACTTACCTGTGACGTGGCGTGTGTGGAGTTAAGTGTTATATCTAGTAATGGCGCCTGATGTTGACATTTTAGGTAGCAGGAGCATCCTCCGTTAGGGAACTTTTATGTTGCACGGCAAGCATAACTTGTAATTGGAGTCGCGGTTGATCGCGCACTGCGCGTGACAGTTGGTCAAATGATGACACTATATCTGAATTTACTGCTCTAATGCAGGAAGCGCCCATTTGACCATCCACTCTGACTGAAGCACCTCATCAATCGTTAGTCGATCTTCCGGCCGAAAGCGCATCATATCGCGTACTAAATTAAGAATAGCATGCATCTCCTCCTCATTAATTATACCATATTTCTCCTCTTTTCTCCTATATTTCTGCACACATTCTTCAAAGGCCTCTTCGAGTGGGGACCATGAACTCCTATTTGCTTCCAGAGGCTTATAAGGAATCTGAATCTCTCCTAAGGTTTTCCGTTCATCGATTGGCGTTCTTTCCCATAGTTCTCGCCAGGCTAAGGGGAATTGATCAGAGCCCAGTATGTCAAGATGCTGCGCTATAAGCTCATGCTCGGATACCCAGTCAGAAAACATAGTCTTTATACCAAGAATCTCCCATATTGCAATAGCTAGAGTCCAAATATCACTAGGGAATAAAAGCGGTGCATAAGGTTCAAAATATGCCTCAGGCGCTCTTAGTTTTAAGGGAGCATGACAGTCCTTTCCGAGACGTGTTTCTCTTTGAGGAGCAAAAGCTTCACCAAAGTCAGTCAATAGGAGTCTATGAGCATCAGTTACCTCATAATCTCCACAGCTCTTTTTATCAAGGGCGAGCCATTCAGTAGCTTCGCGGGGAACGTTAGATGTTAGGGGTTTGCCATCTCGACGAGTAATAGGTTTTGTTTCAGGCTCGCCCCATTTTTCCGTAAATTGAGCAATAGATAGATGGTCAAGGGTTGTAGGCGGTAGTCGAATCAGCACATTTCCAAGGTGAAGATCTTATAGCAAGGGGAAAAAAATAAGTTAGCCACGGTTCGTTGCAATACATCAAGCGATGGGAAAGAAATTAAGGTGGGAACAAACCGCCATGGACATAGCCGCGTGAGTGGACGAACCTGACAGCCAAGACCAACTTAGCAGACAGTGCACGAGCGACATTAATCGGGAAAAGGCGACAGAAAGATACATCCCGAAGATTTCTTTGCGTAGGGGCTGTTGTAAAGCAGGGATGTATTCCATTCGGACCTTGTATCTCGAACTCATCTTGGATCCTGGGTATACAATCACTCTCATCGGCTGTGATCAGAGACGTGTCTAGCGTAGATGATAGGCTAGATAATTCCTTCAGAATTCTGGATTCTGATTGAAGACCGGATTCATGAGATGTTCCAACCTTGACGGCAACAAAGCGATTTTGTCGTTCGTCATAAGCTAGCCAGATAGTCGAGTAGCCACCAAATCCCAACTTATTTATGATTCGGTAGCGCCTATGTAGCAAGTCTCCAATCATAATAGGATGGTAACCACCCGGCCGATAATTTTGGAGTGGTTCGAAATCATCTTCGAAATCGAAATGAATTGTATTATACCATACCACTTCATCAGGCGCCATATTCGAAGACGGTGGGTGGTTGGGATGAAGATGGAGATGGTCGACTGTCGACGTTAGCCTCAAAGATAGCGAAGAGGTAGAGCGGCTCACAGTCATGGTCGGCCATGAGAGACGCAGAGGTTTAAATACAGAAGGATGAGGAACTAGAGCGCGAAGCCAGGTGATGGTCCTTATGGCCCTGAAGGCCCGTGACGACGGCATTGTTCTGTTGAGTTCAGTCAGGACTGTCTTTGAACGACAATGAAACGAGTCTATGGATTAACTGAGGGTGAAAGAGAAAGGGTGAGGGTGCGTGTTACGAGCTCAAACGTGACTCACCGTGTCACGTGTTAGAATAAGTCTTATAAGGGCTTGTAACAGTGCAACCTCACAACTGAGGCTGCAGAGATCTTTTGACCCAATTAGTAAGAATTAGGTCCTTGGACCTAAAAAGTAGCTAATAGTATATAGCTATTATGTCGCGGAAGAAGGAACATAGTCTGCGGTTACTTAGAAGAAGGCATTATAGTTTCTAAAGGAGTAAGACCTTAGTATAGTATAGTTAGACTATTTAATTAAATACTATAAAAAAAACTTATAATCTTAAATAAATAAAAATATTATTTATTTTTCTATTTTTTTTTAAAATATAAGTATAAAAGTATTTATTATTATAATATTACTACTATTACTATAGCTATAATAGATTTAAGCTAGTAGCTTAGTCCCTAAGAGGGGGCTATGCTAAACTATAATAGGCCTAGGGCAAGCAAGTTATAAATATAGCTTATATAATATAAGGACCTAAGTTATACCCTAAGTATATAACCTATAGATATATATATAGAGTATAGTATAGTATAGGTAAGAAAAGGATTTTTCTTCTTTTTCTTTATAGTAATTAATAACTTTATTATTACTAAAAAGTAGTAGCCTTTTAGGCTAAACTATAATAATTAATTACTATTATTAATAATAATAATAAGTAAGAATTCTTTTAGAATTTTAATTAGTAATAAAAAATATAATAAACTTAAAGAGTATATAAAAACTTTAATACTTATAAAAAAGAGTTATATAATAAAAAGCTTAGCTAAAAAATATATACTTTTATATAGCTATAGTAAATATAATAGCTTATACTATATTACTTAAGGTAGTAGTAATAAGGATTTTATAAAATTACTCTTAGTATAAGCTACTTCTAATAAATATTCCTTATAATAAAAATAAAGCCTTTTTTTAAGTATAGTATAGCTTTATAGCCTATAAGTTAAATACTAACTCTAACTTTATTAGTAATAATTATAATAAATAGTTTTTAATTTATTAAAACCTTAGACTAAAGATTTAGGCCTATATTATACCCTTTTTTAAGTTAGGTTATACCTTTATATATATATTATAGTACTTTCTTAGTTATTTTAATAAAATATTTATAAACCTTTATTAAAAGAAGTATATAGTTTTAAAGCTAAATTAGCTTAAATAATATAGTAATAAATAGTTTATTAATTTCTATATTTACTTTAAGTAAAAGTTAGTTCTAGCTAAAGGGATTAATTAGGTAAATATAGTAAAGTTATTTAAGCTTTATATAGCACTAAATAGGTATATAAGGAACTACTATATTAGAAGGGATATTTTATAATAACTACTATAAAGTAGTTAAATAATACTATAATATTACCTTTAATATTAATTCTTACTAGCTAGAGAAATATACTAAGATAAGGCACTAAGGTTATACTTTATAAAATAAAAATAAAAATATAGCTATAATAAGTATAAATATAACTAGCTTTTTTTTATATTTACTTAAGAAAAAAAGAGCTAAGAAAGTATTTTAAGAATAAAGAGTAAGGCTATAGTAAGGTAATAGTATATAGCTTAAATTATAAAAAAGATATATTAATAGTATATAATAAATAATATTTATTTTTACTATAGTATAGTAAGCTATATAGTTTAAGATTATAATATATTACCCTTACTTAAGCTAGAAGGATTAGTAAGTATATAAGTATATAAAGTATTTACTAAGGCTTTAAATAGTAATAAGGCTATATTAAGCTTAGAAAAAAATAAACTTATTACCTAAGTCTTAGTAATAAGGAAGTAAATAGCTTTAGCTTTTACTTTTTTTATAATTAAAGCTATATAAAATAGGCTTATAATAAGATAGAATATAATATAAAAAAAAAAAATTTTTATTTTACTTCTTTATAATAGCTTTTTTTTTTATAAGCTTAAATTAATAGTAAATATAATAGCTTTATTATTATAAGTAAAAGTTATATATAAAGGCTTAGCCTTATATATACTTAACTTCTATATATAAGAGAGGTTACTATAATAGTAAAAGTTCTATAAGGGCCTTAGAGCTTAATTATACTATAACTATAGATTTTATATTTAGTTTATTTTTAAGTAAATATAAATAGCTAAATATTTTCTATTATAGCTTATATAGTTTTAAAGTTATTTTATAACTATATTTTAAGCTTTTTATAGTTATTTAGAAATAGAATTATACTATATATAATATAGTAGGTTTTAGTAATAAGTTCTTAATTTAAGTTAGAAGTAGTAGCTTTAAATACCTAATAAGTTAAATACTTAATAGTAGTAGTATTAAGTTTAGTATATACTAAATTTATATAGTAAATAGCTAGAATCTATTAAAATTTCTTTCTAATAGCTATTAGCTTATAAAAGATTAATAAAATACTAATAGTTTTTTTTAAACCTTTACTATTACTAAATAAGGAGGATATTTAGTCCTAGCTATTAGAGGAGTTTTATAACTGTTGGTTTTACCGGGCAGGGTAAATTAAAGTAGTACTATAAAAAGGGCATAAAAAATAAGGTTAAAAGTCTAATATATTAATGTCTAGAATCTAGCTACCTATAGTGTTATAGGCAGAGGTATATACATATTGTTACGATAGTCTCTTAGATAACAGTGACGATTAAGCAAGAAGATTATAGTTAGAATTAAATATAAATCAAATAAGGGACTAGTATTATTACTAGACTAAAACTTACCCCCCTATCTCTTTTCCCTAGGATAGAATGCCTTATTTATAAATAGAATTCCTTTTTAATTTCCCCTATAATTCTATTATAAATTATATATTAATTTAGTAGTAAATTTACTATAAAGCATAGCATAATCTATAATGCCTTAATAATAGTTACTAACTACCTTACTATATTAGTTCTAATTCTGCCCACTATAATCTAGCCTAATTCTAGCTAGATTCTTAGTTTAGAGTTATTCCTATTATAATAATTATAATTAGTTATACTTTATTATATAATAATTATCCCCTCTTTAATTAGACTTTAGCTTAAAGTTAATATTATAAAAGTAGGGTTTAAATATATAAATAAAGGCTAGATTTATATAATATTTACCTATATAACTTTTCTAATTTTATATACCTTTACTTTCTTTTATATTATATTTATTAACTTTTACTAGTAATTTTATTAATTACTTTTATTAATAGCCTATTTTTAATTAATTTATTTATTTCTTTATAATAAATATGCCTAAAGAAAGCAATAAAGTTTAGTAAACTCTAATTATAAAATCTTTAAATAGTTTTATTTAATAAGCTAATCTTATTATTTCCCTTTAAAAGATTATATAAATAAATAGGTTATTTTTACTATATTTAACTTTTCTATATAAACTAAAAGAATTAGGTATATTTCTATAATAATAGTATTATTTAAATCTAAGTTAATTCTTTATAGAGAACTACTAAATTAGTTTTATAATATCTAATAAAATATTACTTATTATATTACCTATAAAAATAAAGACTATAATATTAGTTAAGTATAAGATTATAATGCCTCTTATAGAAAAAAAAACTATACCTATAATAATAAAATTTACCCTATCTTCTTAGAGACTTTTATTTCTATATAAATATAAGTAAGAAAAAATAAGTTCTTTTAATTAGAAAGGTAAGAAAATAGTCTTAAATCTTACTAAAAGTAGTAAAGACTTTAATAATAATAAGTTAGTAATCTTTAGTAAAGCACTTAATAAAATTATTACTAAAGCTAAAGCTACTAATAAATATCTTCTTAGTTTGCCTCTACTATATTCTAGGCCTATATTTAACTATAAATTATTTAAAAAATCTTTAAAGAAAATTACCTTTAAAAAGTTAGGTACTAAAAATCTTATAATATTTAGTATAAAAATATATATAATAATAGGTACTCTTATTTCTTTTAAAAAGAAAAAGAATATTTATAATTAGGTATATATTATTTTTATAGATAAATTAATTATAGTATAATAAGATAAGTATCTTTATTATATTAAGACTTTTCTTAAGCTTTTAAAAAATACTATTAAAAATAAGATAATTTAGGTTTTTTACTTAAAGTATAAGAATATACCTAATAGTAGTAAATGCTCTATTTATACTAAAAAAGGATTACACTATAATTTAGTATATATTTCTATAATATTATTCTTTAATTTAAAGCTAATTATTATTTTTTAGATACTTCTCTTACTTAATATTTATTATAATAATTTTTTTATAATTTATAACTAAGTCTTAAAGAGTTTATTTTCTAAGGGTAAAGAAAAAAATAAGCTTAAATTATAAAAATTATAAGAGCTTTTCTATAAGCTATATAATATATACTAGATTTTTATTTAGGCTTATTTAAATAAGTATTATTTTTTCTTAAATAAAAATATAGTAAAGTTAGAGTATTACTTAGCTTATAAAACTATATATAATAGTTAGGTTAAAATATATA
>SRPZ01000104.1:0-89765 GCA_018360255.1 Claviceps maximensis
AAAAAAAAAAAAAAAAAAAAAAAAAAAAAACAGGGGGAAGACTTGATGAACATGGCGTCCAGAGGGAGTCTCTTTTTGCTTTCAACATACCAATTTGATTTGATTCTGCTGAGAAGAATTTATAATAAGATGTATTGGGGATGGGGTTCCATAATCTTAATCTTAATCTGGAGTCGGTTTCTCGCCTTTTGGTTTAATGATATCCTTTCTGTCTTCTTTTTTCCTTTGGCTTTATTCTTTTGAATTATTTTTACAAATAAGTTTCGCAGCAGCGGCAGGGTTGGCCACGCTGAAGTCTTATGCTACGGCGGCTTCGGAAGTTTTGGCTTGTCTTGTGTCGATGTCTGACTCTGATTTTTATTCTCCCATATCGTTTTGAGTTTTGCAGTGCACAAAGAATGGAAACCGAAGGCGGGAGTATATTCGCAGATCGCAGTTCCGTTGTCTTTTCCACACGTGCAAGACCCAGTGAATGCCTTCTGTATTCCACGGACGTGATGACGCCTCGGCTAAACCTCAATGGTCGCCTCCCCTCCACATGCCCTTCTCGAGCGGGAACAGTTTGATCAAGGTGCAATCTGGGGACGAGGAGGGGCGAGACGTGCCGTGTTCCGATGGAATCTAAGATACGAGATAAGCTACACGTTAAGCATATTAAGCATACATGTGCATGCATGCATGCAAAAGGAGGTACCGGACCACATGGTTATGTCGTATTTCTGGGACCCCGTCGCACTCCTTTATGGTGTGGAAAGGGGGCTGGCATCATCGTGCACATGTCTGTGTGCGAGGTGAGGGATCTGATTGGCATGGCGTAACAGGTGGTGTGTATGGCGGATATGTGAGGCTTGATACGGCGTTTGGTTTTTGTTGGCTGGTGTTTGGGGACCGGGGGGGCCAAAGTACAATTTTGGAACGGGCGCGATGTTGCCTTGCATCTTCTTGTATGAATAGATGTAGATGTATACAGATTGTATGTGTGCGTGTATGAACTAGCCCCCCCTCGCCCCTACTCCCATCAAACCAGCTATTATTTTCTATTCCGAGACGAGTCACACCCGCGAGCCCGACGTCCGATTTCCAGAAAGAAGCGCATGGTGTGTTGTTTTGCGATTGGAACTGAGGAGGCAAGCCATCTAATGGCGCTTTGATGCCCTCCTCGTAGGTGTATTTACCAGATGGACGACTCGTTTAGCTCCGCCACAAGATCGGACCGGTGCTGCCGAGCCATCTGGGTTTGTTCATGATGTGATCTGGCGACCAGGCGAAATCGAAGACAATAGTCCATATTCCGTGTCGTCTTTGAAGCTGACTCTGGCATTGAAGCAATTACGCACACCAGGACTGTATGGCGAACCTGGACTCACGGCAAACGCACATGGCGCTACAAATCCCTCTCACGCCCAGTACGGAATTTCCGGCCCCCGATAGCAAAAGCCACCGATGTCCTAGCGCCGTCTGGTCGGAGTGCACAGTGCATGTGGATTGCTAGAAGCGTCCGGTCGGGGCGAGAGAAGAAGAAGAAGAAGACGAAGAAGGAGACGATAACCAAAGGGGCCAGTCATGGATTCAGAGGATGATTGTCAGAGATTCAAAATCGCTGCAGATCAAGGACCAATCACGGATCGCAGCGCCGTGCTTATCAGCAGCCGCATCTGTGTACGTCTGCAAGAAGGAAGATATGGGGAGGGGGGGGGGGGGGGGGCGAGGAAGAGAGTAAAACGGGCGTGGCAGTATCTAGCCCATTGCGCTCGAGTCGTGGAGTCAAGACTTGCGAGGCTTGACTGAGGAGGAAGGGGCGAACCGAACACATTCTTAGAATGTTAGCAATGTTCTCTCTACGGGAAATACACACCAGACTGCATGTATGGATATCGATTTCTCCTCTTCCCAAACAGCTTTCTGCGGCGGTATTTGATGAAACAAGGCAAACACTTTAGGTCAGTACATGTAGGCACATGCCCGCCTTGACCTGCAGGCATGTCAAGTCCTCTCTTCCCCAGAATTCATGTTCTTCCTTCGGCCTACCGATGCGGATACAGATGCGGATACAGATGCGGACACAAGATGCGGATGCACCACCCTGTCCCCGGCACCCCGTGCCCATGGTAAGAAGAGAAGAGAAGACGCCTCCGTGGCTTCGCCAACCCCTCGAACATGGGCGGGGATTATGTGCGGACTTTCTTGTCTGTCACTGGGCCATGGCTGGGCCGATGCATGGCCATGGTGCGACGCCCCGACAGTCCGACCCGCCCACCCGTTTGCGTCTCGGCTCACAACTTGAGAGTGCTTTCTGAAAACAAACGTCTCTAGTCCCTCCGTGTCCACGTTGACTGAGGGCGACGGAGCCGCTCAGCCTTTATGCGCCTAGCCATTCACGAGAGAGAGAGAGAGAGAGAGAGGAGAAGAGGAGAGGAGAGAGGGGGGGGGGAGACAGAGAGAGAAATAATGGACAACAGGCCTTGATTTGATCATGCAACAGGCTCATTTTCAAAACGACTTGCCTCGCGGGATCGAGACAGGGATTCGCGCCGCCGACTCGGGAATCCTTTATCTACATAGGATACATTCGCGCCCGCCCGCCGTCTATGCCATGCCATGCCATGCCATTCATGGCTGTCAATACCTCTACTCTAGCCTCTCCACTCCGGTCTAGAGTCAAGACCAGACAGCTTCTGGCCCACCCCCGTCAGCCTTATCTCAACCATTCGGCCTGAGTCTCCTTGCTGACTGGGTCAAGTCGTCGGTCCCATCCCCAGGGCTTTTGGGGCTTCTGGGCGTGCTTTGCCTATCAAGCCGGGGCTATTGTGCCTGGCATGTCTTACCCCGACGGGACCGGTGCTCATGTACCAAACCACCCAGGTACCTATGTGCGATACCTACCTGCTCATTGTAAAGCGACTCGCTCATGATAAGAGTTTGTCTCCGAGGCTGAGCATAATAGTACATACATGTCTAAGTATGTGCATTATTTTATGTAGTTCAAACCTTGCCCGCCGATCACATGCATTGCGTCCCAGTTCCTATCCACTCCCCTATTTGCACACTGTGGTTCTGTTGTTTTGGTCTCAAACCTGCTCATCTTCAACATCCAGGTCTCACACGCATTTGCAGCCAGTGTACGCGACCTCTGCGACGAAAAGAGATCATCAAACTCATCGACGCACGCCTCATTTAGAGCCATTGTCCTTACATCGACTAAGTCAAAGTCGGTCTTGCGATCGAGATACGTTTCACCCTCCAGACTTGGGGTTCCCAACAACCTCCGATCGCAGCACCAACACCCGGGCATCATGTCGTACGCCCACACGGGGCCTCCCACGATCTTCAATGGCACAAACGATGAAATTGGCGGCGACTCCAGTATGTTATTTTTTCTCTTTCAATGAAAACAAAGACAAGGAGAGATGAACGAAACAGAGACACCCTCGAGCCGCGACAGAAACAACAAGCAAGCACAAAACAATTGGCTAACATGGAAATCTCCTTGACCTCAAGGGACCGAAAACTTGAACCAATGGTACCAAGCAGGTGATCAGGCCTTCATCCTTCTCTCCGCCTGTCTTGTCCTCGTCATGGTTCCCGGCATTGCCTTTCTCTACTCAGGTCTGGCAAGAAGAAAATCCGCCCTCTCGATGTTATGGGTCGTCATGATGTCCTTTAGCGTCATTGTCTTCCAGTGGTATTTCTGGGGCTACTCGCTCGCCTTTGGCCAGACGTCGGGCAATGGCTTCATTGGGGATCTGAAGCATTTTGGCCTGATGAAGGTCTGGGCCACCCCCTCGGTCGGCTCGCCTCTGATCCCAGCCCTGCTCTACTCCTTCTACCAGATGATGTTCTGTGCTGTCACCGCCGCCCTGACCGTCGGCGCCGTTGCCGAGCGAGGCCGTGTCATCCCCAGCATGGTCTTTACCTTTTTCTGGGCCACCCTCGTCTACTGTCCGCTCGCGTACTGGGTGTGGAACGCCAACGGGTGGGCCTTCAAGAACGGAGTCCTGGATTACGCGGGCGGCGTCCCTGTCGAGATCGGCTCCGGAATGTCGGCCCTGGCCTACTCGTGGGTGCTGGGTCGTCGCAACGAGAAAATGATGATGAATTTCCGCCCGCATAATATCTCGCTCATCACCCTCGGGACCGTTTTCCTTTGGTTCGGATGGCTGGGCTTCAATGGCGGTTCTGCTTTTGGTGCCAATCTGCGCGCCGTCATGGCCTGCTGGAACTCGTGCCTCACGGCCATGTTTGCCGCCATGACGTGGTGCTTGCTCGACTTTAGGCTGGCTAAGAAATGGTCCATGGTCGGTTGGTGCTCCGGTGCTATCTCGGGTCTTGTTGCGGCCACGCCGGCTTCGGGTTTCATCGATTCGTGGGCCAGTATTATTCTGGGTATCGTTGCTGGTGTGTGCTGTAATTTTGGGACAAAAAGTAGGTTTACCCTTTTTCTGTCGACTCATTCGCAGCATTACAAAAAAAAAACAAAAAAAAATAGATAAAAAAGGAAAAAAAGCTCATGAAAATTAACCTTTCTTCTCTTTAGTCAAGTTTCTGGTCCGTATCGACGACTCGCTCGACGTCTTTGCCGAACACGGAATCGGCGGCATCGTCGGCCTCACCTTCAATGCCTTCTTCGCCACCGGAAAAGTCATCGGCCTCGACGGCGTCAACGTTGGCGCCAGTGGTGGCTTCATCGACGGAAACTACAAGATAATTGGCTGGCAGATTGCTGCCATTGTAGCCGCCTCGGCCTACGCGTTTGTCATGTCCGCCATTATCGCCAAGCTCATCGACCTGGTTCCCGGGCTCAAGCTGCGCGCCAGCGAGGAAGCCGAGCTGCTTGGCATGGATGATACGGAGCACTCCGAGTTCAGCTACGATTACGTAGAGGTCCGTCGTGATTTCCTCGCCTGGAGTCCCCCCAGCGGCGAACCCTCGCAGCGTGCGCCCGCAGAACCCCAGCACGGCATTCAGGAGCACGCCGTCTTGATTTTTCCTGCTGGCACATCTGACGGCCAAGCAGAGAAGAAGTCGTCTACGTCGTCTGTTCAGGACAATGGTGATCCTGCCAGGGCGCACCAGTCTGGCGTGGAGAAGCGGGAGTAGGGGTCCACTTGCGTTGCGAACCTTGTTGTCGTCGACGAGACTGTAGTGAATACTTACGACCTTGAACACCTCGTCACTCCTTTCTGCCCTTTCTCTCCTTGTCTATCTTTTCCTTATCTTTGCAGTTTTGCAATTTTCGCAGATCTTAGAGTATCATAGCCGGCGTTGGGGCAGTCACAATCGTACAACTATTACGAAGGGTTTGTCTTTATTTTTTATGTTGATCATTTTTATTTGCTGTCGTTTCCCTAGGTTTGGTGGAAACGTAAAATAGTTGTGTGTGTGTGTGGGCGTGTTTCGACTCTGCTGTTGCTTTTGCCGCAAAAATGATCGGATGAGATGAATGTATATTTTTCGTCACGTTGCGCACATGCAGTCGACGTCTTCTTCTTTTTTAGTACATCTCTGAACATATTGTCATGTACTGTAGCAAACCGGTTGATATGGAAATGAGTTCCTGTCAAACCAGTGCGATGGAACTGGTTATAAACCATTTTAATTCCCAAGTATGCACAATCAGAATCAACGGCGGTATGATCAATCATTCGATATGTATCATGTACATCGTGCGTGTACTAGTCCGTGACAATCACGTCCTCAATGATACTAATTACCCCCATACACTCCAATTAAAATTTCATCATATGGACAGAAAAAAAAAAGAAGAAGAAAATCACAGGGGAGCCCCATCTGTTACTTCCCCATATCGCACAGCAGGATAATCTCCGAAGCAAGCATGCTCAAACTGCGCTCTGGCCGGCATGCCTTCTTGGATGCGCAAAAACGTGTCCAGCTCGCACCAGCCATCCCGTCGCTCGGGATCGCATTCGGGGAAACTCTTGCCCAGGGGCAGCGTGCGCTGGTTCAGCACAAAATGGATGTACTTGGTAGCACCGCCCTGCAGGTATCCGTCTCGGTGAGGAGACACGGGCTTCGGCGTTTGGATAATCTCCATATCCAGTCGGGCTCCGAAGGGAGTCACGTGCGAGACGGTAAAGTTGTGATGGCCGGGGTAGTGTGTCGCGGGGAGGTCTTCGGCGAACTGCCTGAGACCGAATGCCGTTAGGATGGACGCAATATTGGTATCGTGGGAAAAGTCAAAGTATAGACTCTGGTTGAGGGGAAATGTCTCGGTGTTGTTGTCGAGAGTGACGTTTATTTGCGAGCCAGAATAGCCGAGGGTGTGATTTTTCAGGCGCGCCATGATTTCTTGTTGGTAGCCGATTCCGACCGCTCGCTGGGTTGTGCCATGTCAGTGACAAGGTGTGAGTCGGGAAGTTTGCGGGAAAAAAAGCAAAAGAAAAAACTCACGCCCGTGGGACTATGAAATCCACTTATCGAAGAGAACATCAAGTCTATCGAGTAGCCAAAATCGCGCCATTCCCGGTACGTAAACAGGTCGCAAAACTTGCTGAAGCCATAAGAAACCGTCTCGTATGGACACATGGTCTGCGCCGCATACACATCCTCGATTGTCCATTCGAGGCCTTCAGTCATGGCTTGGAATCTCTTTTGGGCTGCGCGGCAGGCGTAAGCATATCGCAGTAGGAGCAGCAGTTCGATAGAAGTATACTGGAGATAGCATTTCCTGAACACGTACCATCTTGAAGATATTCATGCATCCACGTATTCCTTGCCGAGTCGCCTGGTGTTTTTTTGTACGAATTGGGGCAATTCAGTGATCCTGCTAGCGAATTATTGAACCCACCCTCCTCTATAATGACCTCGATTGTTGCATTATTGGTCCTTGTCGAGGTCAACATGTGGTAGGTAACTCACGATGAAGGGATGAGAGGCGGCATATTGCTTACCATTCCAAGCCGAAGAACCCTGCCATCCAGTTTTCGGCAGACTTGAGCATTCTGTCTTGTGTCTTGTATGGCCTATTAGAATCCGCATTTTGGCGTTCAGAGGATGAAACTTTTCTGCTTACAGTTGTACGAACAATGATTTTGCTCTGGGGATTGTACAGACCAGCATACATGTAGTTATGCAAGACGCCTTTATAGTAAGAAGCGAGGGTAAGCATGTGATCAACAACTAGTTGTAGTCTTCGATTCGGCCCCCCCCCCCCCTGTTCTTCGTTCTTCATTCTTTTCTTTTCAAACCAAGTCGGACCCGGGTATTTGGTTCATACGTACCAGAGTCAAACAATTCTTGCCGGCCCTTGGGTACCAGAATCTCAGCCCCGAGCTCATACTTCCAATCCTGGAGAAAAGTCAAGGACCCCCGAGGTTTGAATGAGCCAGATGCATTCGCGATCTTTTCTCCCAATCTAGCAACATCGGAGTCCGAGGTCGGATACCGGGACCCGTGTCTGGAGAGCATCTGAAGTTGGAGGATCTCAGCACCAGCGGGCAGAGGAAACTCATCGACACCGAACCCGGGAGAGGGCGCATACGGAGACAAGAAGCCCATCATCCGAAAGATGCTCTCGTTGCCCGTCGCCATTCCCTCGATCGGCAATGACGTCTGGAGGGGTTCGTTGGGCACGTAGGTGGCCGTCGGGTTGAGGGTCCTAGACTGGGCCATGAAGGCAGGGCGCCCTGTAGCTGTCGGCCCGGGCCATAGTTCGGGAGATGTCTGGAAGTACTGCGGTACATGTTTCGGTCGGCATGGGCATGTATCGTCGATGTTTTTTCCGCGGAAGGACAAGGGAAGAGAAAGGAAGACGACGATGCCGAGTAGAAGGATAACGAGCGCGGAGAGAACATAGGTTGCGAGGCGCCACCGCTGTTCGGATTTAGAGGGGCGTGAAGGGGAAGAGAGAGAGAGAGAGGCCATGCGAGCTGGTGTCTGCTCGGCCGGACAGTCGTGCTTGGCAGTTTCAGGGTCATGTTCGTCATCCTGGTCAACGGGCTGGTAGACCACAGCTGGCGCGCGCGACAAGCTGGCCCGTGATGAGGAAGCCATTCTCGATGGATGATGCGGACGGGCGGCTCGGCACTCCGGCACGGCGAATTGCCGAAAGTATGCGCCGACAAGCCTCGCCAGACCAATAAGCAAGGGTGTCTGCTCGAGGGGATTGACGGATGGCGGGCGGATGGCGGGGAGGATGGAGAACGGATGGAGACGGAGACGGAGACTGGAGACTGGAATTAGATGCAGACGGGAAGAGACGGCGATGAGCGGTCTGGTGGGTGGCCGTTCGAGGAGCCAATGGCGGGGGTCCGATGCGTCCAATGGCGGTGGTCCAATGCGTCCAATGACCGGGGCCCAACGGTGGCGCCACCAGCCTTGACCAGCACGAGACTTGTTCGTGGCAGGCGGGCCACAGGCGGGCCCCAGGCGGGCCGGATGATTAGCCTGGATGAACTGAACTGCCGACTCCTCAGACCAGACCCCTACGCGGGCCAATCACGATCCACCCACAATCTCCACGGCCAACTTGACGTCCAGCACCACCCAGTCCTCAACCGTCAAGGTCAACCGTCAAGGTCCGCCCTCTTCAACCTGCAAACTCCTCACGACCACGACAAAACATGATATACTCCCGCGAGTCCCGTTCAGCCGCCCTAGCTCGACTCGCAAAAAAAAAAGACAAAAATAAAGATTAAGATAATATATATAACAAAGCCACCCCGACACATACACGAGTCCCCTCATCGTCCGTCTCACAGAGTTACCGCTGCTGACGTACATGTGAATACATTTCCACGTTGGCATGGAGTTGCTCCGTCCACATGCATGTGCATGTGCATATTGACAGGAGACTCCGTGTCGTCCAGGAACAGGAAAAAAAAAAAAAAGGCATTACGTCCTGGTGGTCCCGCGCGGGAGACCTTCCGATTCCGACCCCAGCTTTTCCGTGCACTCGTGCTAAATATGGATATGCATATGTGCAGTGTGTGTTGTATGCATGTAGGTGCGTACATATTACATACATCCCACTGTATATACATACATATGTACGTGTGTATGTATGTATTTATGTATGTACATGTGTATGTACATGTGCATGTACTCCCTCAAAAGATAACATGCACCGCATCGGAGACTAACAGTCTCGAATACGCATAGACCGTGTACGAACGGCCGCTTATGTGGTAAAAATCATGTATGTCGTGCTGTATGTCCGTTGACGCGTGGTCGTCCTCGTCCACGTCCACGTCCACGTCCTCGTGGACAGTAGCACACTTGTCACAGGTTTCTCAGCATTTCCATACACTGACAACCGTTACCATCTGATTCTTTTACCACGAAATACCAACCACGACATGGTGGGCTGATTGTCAGCCGCCAACTGCCATGTAGATTACCACATTCTACATAATCTGCCCATCTACCTACCCCATCTAGCCACCTTACTTTACATACCCCATATGTAGTGCCCAGTCGGCCGTTTATCCCCTCTCTATATCGATCTCATGCGAAATTAGAGACAGCTGTACTTGCCGCTGTCAAGGCGACCTTCCGACTCTGCCGTCCATGGTACTACGGTACCATGCTACCATGGTATCACGGGTGAAGCACTCGACTACCATTGCCATGTTCCAATCGGAAGACAGATGCACGTCAAATTTGATCAATCATGTCGCACACCGTTTTTCATTCATGCTGCCGGACAGTCAATCATCTATCTAAGAGAACAAAAAAGAGAAGAAAGGAAAAACGAAATCTATCTATGCACGGCCGGTCCTGCTCTCAGGTCGGTCTGAGTCCAATACAACTGTAGTTTCTGAAAGATTCAAGAGACTGGCATTGCTTGGAGAAAACCTATGACTGCAGTTTTGTGGTAGGGATGAGGCCGGGAATTCACGAAGAGACGTGGCAACCCGGCCTTGATTGTGATAACTAAGAAAATTGGAACATTTAAAGAGGAAGAGGTCGGATGAAAAACAGACGAGGATATACGTCAAGAAAAGAAGGGAAAGGGGAAGGGCAAGGGCAAGAGAAGGTGAAGCAACCAAGATACAACCTTTCTTTTTTTTCTAAACCACAACGCCGCCCATTGACCACACTTTGAACAGCCAGACACGTCTATTCATTCTTGCGCCAGTTTATGCAAGTTCACGTTTGACAAATGCTCACCAAGGATGATGCGCCATATTTACGCTCCCAGCATGCCCGTATTCTCCGTTCCCTCGCGTCCTTGCACGACGCTCACCCGCCCCTGCCTTCGACTCACGCTGTGTTTCAAGATTGAAAGTGCAGGCGTGCCCAAGTCCTCGAGATTTTCTTAGGCCGTAGCCAGACAACTTTGGTGTCGTGTCCCCTAGTTTGATTGTGATCGTAAAGGAAAGTAGCCGTCAGGCATGGGCTCAACATGCCAGACTCGAGCTAGTGCTGGATTGGAGAATGCCTGCGTCCATTCATGCTGCAATTCGGGGGGGATATTCCAGCCTATGGCGTCGTCTCGAAGTCGCATTCGCACCAAGTGTCGTTTCTCCATGGACGAAGTGCCATTGACGAAGCCTTCACGTCGATGGAGAATAAATAGATTGTTGATGAAATGAATGTCTCCAGCCTGCGTTTGGATTTCCAGCTGAGTTGCCTTTGCTATGGCTTCGACGGCGTCCAAAGCCTCGATTTGGATGCTGGTCAGCTTTGGCAGGCTGTCCGGTCGAGGATGGCTTGCACTGCCCAACAATGCGGCTCTACCAAAGTTGGTAATCATCTTACCATCGTGATAAAAAAGAGCCGGTCGACAATGAAACCGCGGTCTGCGAGAGGCTAATTAGCTTCGAGAAACAAGACTCGACGCGTATTTCATGCATTTCGGCACGACTCGACACACTCAGGAAAAGGAAAGATGCCAAGGGAGAGGGGGACTCACAGAGCAAAAGGCCAGTCAGATCGCGCAAGTGCCCGTACTAGATCGGGACGTGAAGCAGCAAGAGCATTGTAGATCGTATGCGAGGATGATATTATGCAATTTCCGCCTGCAACAGCAGTGCTACGGGTTAGCCAGCTGATAATGTCGCCCGCTTCTTCGTTGTGAAATGTCTGGAGATAGCGGTCAGCGAGTACGAATACAAACATCCTCAAAACGCCGGTATCTTACAATGGGCGAAGTCGAATGGCGGTGATGCGAAGCTCTCATCTTGGTCGAATTGTCTGCAATGATGTGGACTGAGAGTCTCTTGTCAACACGCTTTCCCATCTCACAGTTGTCTCTGTTCCCCGTAGAGCCAAGAGTTCCTCACCGAGCATATTTCCCTTCTTGTCCTGTCGTCCCTGAAGATTGGCAATATAGGACTGCAGGCCCAGATAGATTGTGGTCAAGTCCTCAACGGAGTATCGCTGTGGGTTCAAACCACGAATGAGTCCGAATCCTTTTCCGGAATGAATTTCATCACGGAGGTGATTCAAGTCTTTTTGCAGTGTGGGAAGCAAAAAGTTTTGTCGGCAAACGAGATCGCCGTCCAAGCCGAGTTCTGCTCAAATTCTTTGTGTGTAAGTGGTCCGTCAATGGCCAACTTTGATGGCTTGACGAAGGTGACTCACCCTTGAAGTTTTGGAGGGCAATGTCGATTTCTCGCACGTGCTCATCAGTGAGGCAAAGCACGTAATCCGAGGCACTCTTGAAGCGAGCCCCGTCCCAAGCAGAAGCAGAATCCACAGAAGTGGGAAACCCTCTTGGCAGGCTGGAAATTTTGTTCAAGGTGATAGGAAAGGTCAAATGTTGAAATGTTACCACTTGTGGTCCGCAAACAGGTCCGCAACATTCGGGTGCCATAATTTCTTGTATTTTAATCAGACTCTGATTAATGTTAGCAAGTAAAACCAAGGCTCACAATTGTCTTGTGTCACTCCTTGGCCTTGCACAAAGGCACGCTTACCGAAACTGTTTGACGCTCGTCAATTCTGTACAGGAGAGGGGGGAGGGATACCTCAAGTATGTCTGAACGGTCTGAGAGGAAGGAAAAAGAGCGAGGAGGAAATAGAAAGCAACGGCGACACGAGAAAGGGGTTGTATGGAAAAGCAGACCCTCACAGCAGTTATGATGATAGTGGTAACGACATGAAACTCTCAAAGCAGGAAGAGTATGCTTATATAGATGTATGTGTGTGTGTGTGTGTGCGCGTATGCCTTTTTTACATGTAGGTCAATATAGAATCACGCTTGATGTTTCAACAACCTCTCTTGTCTCGATCCTCACACGCAAGCTCACAAGCACTCCCTTGTTTGCTTGAGTTGACTTGGATATTCCAGTATGAGCAGTCAGATCTCAGCGGGTGGTGACATGAGACGGATGGCAACATGGGCTCTTTACGTGCATTGGGCACGGGTGACTGCCGGGGAGGGGCGGAAGCCGAGCCCATGGTTCCTCGCCGCGCCAGGGCTCGCGATGACATCCAACGTATGGGTCCGAGTTTGGGTCTGAGACGTGTTAGAGAGCTCCACTGCCGAATGAACCCGCTTCCATCATGGACAGGGGAAGCTTGCCATTGTGTAAGGCATAAGGGTGATACCAAGGTACGAGATACGCCAAGCACTGGTCGTCTTGGAGAGCTAGAATGAGACGAGAGGCGTGACAAGAAGGCGTCCTCAGCCACAACCTAACAGACTATAATAGACCTTGCGGGTTCTGCTGTGGGATCTGTCGATGACTGGTTAGATCATTTCAGGGCGCTCGCGCTGGCAGCTGCATCCAAGCCATTTTCTTTTTTTGTTCTTCCGATTCTTCTGTACTTTGTTCTTTTGTTCTTAAGTGGATCCACGACGGCGGTCAGCCGTCAAACAAACAACAACAATGCCAGGCCAGCTCCAAATCGGTGACCGGACTTATACACGAACTGGCCCCTGCAGAGCCAGGAGCGAGCCCGGAGAGTTGACGTTGTGCTTTTTTTTTTTGCATTCTTTTGCAGATTTTGTCAGCAAGATCGGAGAGAGAGATAGACCAGGGGCAAAGAGCAGCCAGCCAGCCATGCTTGCTGCATACTTGTGGATCCCAGCAGCCGGGTTTGCGGTATTCTTCGGCTACAAGGCATCTCATGTCTTGAAGGAAGATGTCAATACAATCTCGGCTCCAGCTAGGGCATTGTTTCGTCTTGCTGAACTTATGGCGTGATCCTGCCCGTGCATCTTATAGCATATAATGTATATGTACGTCCCTTTAGTTCTCCTGGGGTTCGAACTAGGCAGTTTTGAATGTCTTGTGGGGCGTGTTAGCTGTAGACCAAAGCCATGACGACAAAATCATGAACGGAGCGAGCGCCGTAGCCATGGTCCGTATTTACAGCTCATCAGTGTAGGTACGTCTTTCCGGCCGGTCGAATTATGACTTCTGTCTCGAGTCTCTACATGACGCCAGACGCGTTGGACCTACTCAATGTAGATTCGCTACACATCACGTGCGATTGAGCGTCCTTTGATGCGAAATCAAAGGTGAAGGACAATCAGATTACACGTACCAAATGATGGCAGCCCTGCTTCGTGTAACACGTCGAGAAAAATTCGACCAAAATATAATGCTGCAAAGGAAAATATCCCCCTTTTCCTCTTCTATTCTCTTCTTCCACCATGGCGATTGTCAATGCAGACTAGGGGTCCAAGTCTCGAGACCTCGTGTGCGCAGGGACGCGGAATTTTCAACTCTGGAAAACGAAGCAAACCGCCTCAACTGTTAGGTGGTGGTACCTGTCTGGGTAGCTACTACCTACCTAAGCAACTCCTTTCTTGTTTGACCGATGAGGTTCGTAAAGATCGACTGCGCTTTTCCACAAGCCGTGATACCTGATTGCGGATGTGGCCGAATAACATCAGATTGATTGTGTGCATGCCCCTCCAGTGGGACCGAGAACAAGACGCACAGGCGACGTACGAGGCTCTCAAGGGGTCCCAAAAAAAAAGAGTCAGGCCGGATTTTGATAGACAAACTTTCGGTTTTGTCAGGTCTGGTGCCATTTTTGATGGCATAGGTACCTGAGTACTTGGGCTTGTTATCGAGTTCCAGCGTGTCGGGATTCGATTCAGTCACGGCATGGCATGGCATGCCGCGCAAGCAGGGCGTGCGGGTCCGGCAATTCACGCGTGGCGTCCAGGATTGGGATTCTCATCGGGAATTCATTTTTGTGTTGTTGCGGGCGGCTCCGAAGAAAAACAAACATATATGGTCAGGGCAGCTGTCGCAGACGGTGGCCCGTCGCTCCTGTTCAGGTGAAGAAACGTAAAGGGGCGAGGCAGGGGAAGAAGTGGAGGCAAGGGAAGCCAAGGAAAGATGGCATGATCAAGGATCGATGATGATAGAGATAGAGAGAGGAATAGACTTGAGGCTTAAGGGGCAAGAGGAAGAGGGCAGGAGGAAGGGGAGCAGGAGGAAGGTGTGCAGGAGGAAGGTGTGCAGGACAAGGAGCACCGCCAAGGGTAGAAGGTACTTGAGGCATCCACGAAATCAGCCGCGTCTGAACTCCCAATCAAGTATCTACTACCCAGCCTTTCAAGACACACTTACCCTACCGGGTACGCACTTTTTTCTTGCTTACATGTAAACCTTGAATGCCGTCTGGTAGTAACATCGATCCGTTATCACACCAGCACCAGCACCAGCACCAGAATCAGCACCGGCATCAGCACCGGCATCAGTTGGCCCAAACGCAACACATCACCATGTTTCACGGCCACCCCGAGGCCTGATTCTCCCGGGAATCTCTACGGCAGGCTGGCGCCTTGACCTTCTCCTACCTTGTCGGTTCGCAGGCGATGGCTGCCGAGTGCGACACACCCTAGAAATAAGTGCCTACCTAACTTCTAAGCTGCTCTTTACTGCCAATCCTGTCAGGGCACACGTTTCAACAATCTTTTTCTTGAAGGGGTACTTTTCTCTTGCTTCTGGCTCGTACTGTATCAAACTCCATCTCATACCAAGTGTATTCATGCTGCATTATTTGCCCACTAGTAGTAAGTAGGTCGTGTTCAAATATCTAACTGGAAGCGACTGCTAAAGCCCTCCGAATAAATAACCCATATTCATGTCTTCTCTTTGTCCACCACTTCTGGCTTGCTTCGCATTGCTGCTGCAACTATCCGTTCTCAAACACATCATCACAACCCTCGGTCTTCACAACTGCTGCTTCGACAACAATATTTCGCCTGCCTGCCGACACCGAAACCCAACTCAAACCAAAATCGAAAAAAAAGGTACCTGCGATACATTTCAAAATTGAAAGGAAACGTAAATAAGAAGGAAATCAAGGTCTCGCGCTCACTTCTTTATACACACCATGCTGACTCCCACCTCTCACCGCCCTAGCTGATCGTATGGCGAGCAAGATAGCTAGACAAGAAGGCCAAACAAGAAGGCTTCACAAAGCTAAATATCGGACCGCGGATGCCAATTTTCCTGAAATAGTTGGCTCACAAAGAAATAGTCCTCTTCCCATGCGCCGCGTTCTCGCAGTCGCTCCCACTCTCGCTCTGTATTGCTCCCAACTGCGCATTAGCCCGCCGCCCCAGCACTATGGTTCGTTGGCAGCTCAAAAAGAGGGTGTACTGCATAATCTTGTATGCCGGTGTGCGGAATAGCACTTACCGTGCTCCTTGGCAAACTTTCTCGTCTCATGCACAAATTGAACTTTGTCGTCACTGAGATCTGCGAGCGTCCGCAGATCCTGGTCCTTGCACTCGTCCGAAAATGGATACCAGCCCTTGTTGCAGTAGTGAAAGTGGGCGAGGAGAATGTTTGCTCCTGTTGTATTTAAAAAATCATGTTTCCCTTCATCAGCGCCACACGGTACTTCTTGACGTGGAACACCACAACAAAGAGAAAGAAACAATAGAATCGCCTATTCTTACCGAGATGATATTCTCTCACTTTATCCTCACGAGCAAATCGACGCTGAAAGCAAACTTTTTGTCAGCAAAGGCGTAAAAAAGTGTGCAAAAGACGTTTCCTCTGTAGACCATGATGGAGCTCCTTTCATGAGCCCCAGGCTCATGAGGCTTCACGCCTGCCAACAAAGTCGCGAGCCCGACTTCTTTTCGCAACGTTTTCTTCCTTTTTGATTCTTCTCAGAAGAGGGGGAAAGAAAAATCTTTTTCTACTCCCTTTCCTCCCCTCTCTCCTCTAGTCTTTTCCTCTCGTCCTCCATCATGTTGTTCTCTCTCCTTTCCCTTCTGCACTACTTACCCTGATACCATGTTTTCGAGCATATGCCGCATCGTGCGCCGTTATCAAGGCAGCGTTGTGTAGCAGCATAAAGGTGACCAAGTACGTCACGAACCAAGTACTTTGCTTATTCTTGAGGACCATTTTCTGCAATTTGTCCAATAATTCGCGTCTGAGTCTCGTTTGGATATGATGGATCATGACGAGGTCCAATTGGGCGCCAAGAACTGGTGGGACAGGGATTTTTCCGTGATTAGGATTAGTGGTATCGAGAATATTGTCGGACATGCCCAACTTCTCCTCGCCTACGATAAAATCCGACGTTGTCGAAAGTCGCACGGCCGTCCACAATCGAAACGTCCAATCAAACAGTTGCTTCCAGTCGTCGGGAATCGTAGTATCTCGATACATGCGAAAAGCTTGTATGTACGTCTTTTTCAGCAGACCACTGGAGCGCTCGGCTATGTGTTGAAGCGTGTCGCCCATGGCATCCGAAATATGCTTCATATAGGCCGTCTTCCCATCTTCCAGGTCCATCAGCGCATAGGGTGGCACCGTAACGGATTTCTTCGTTCCCTGATGAACCCATGTACGCTCTAGCTTATCGCCCTCCTGAGGAACAAATTCGCGAACCTGCAGCTCGATACACTTCTTTGAATAACCAGTCGAGATGCGGATGAATTTCACTTCAGTCGATGCCCACTTTTGTATTGGATCAGATATGTTGTTGGTCCATCGCCGTGTCCATTCGTAGCCTGGAACCTGTCCCGGCTTAAAAAGTCTGATGTCTGTAATCTTGTACCTTAGGCAGGGAAATCTACCCGCCTTGGTGTTGGACACTTTCTGACAGGTAAGACATGGTCCACCGGGTTCATTCGAATTATGTTCGCACTAAATCGGTCAGAGTCGGATCAATCAAAATTATGCAGTACTCTCATTTTGCGCCAGGCAAGGAAAAGAAGAGATGTGGGGGGCTGGTGGCTCATCATAGAGGGAGAAAAAGGCTTACGCGTATTCTTTGCATTCGGCATCGAATGCATGATCCGATCTTTCGTGTCTGTGCTGTCTGCTCTCGCAGAGTGGGATCCCGGAACGGACCCCTTTTACCACCTCTTTGGTTGGGCAAAAGAATGTCAAAATTCGACTGCTGGAAATGGTTGGCGGCATTCGCCCAAGATTGCTGAGGTACAGTCTCTATCAAACTACCAGTCGTCATTAAAATTCGCGGTCCCGACAGACTGGTAACCCCCACCCTGTGGTCGGCAGGAGCTATGGTTGCACTCATATCGCCGAAACTGCCGATACTGTAGTCTAAGAGAGTTTGGTTACTGTGGGCCAGACCGTCGTGCGTGAAGAATGCAGACCCAACAGGTCCATGGTCCTCCTGCACTGATGCGTCAGGGAAGAAAGTAGAAAATCCTGAATCCTGATCACAAATGAAACTGCCCTCAAGGAAATTCGTCTGAGGTTGCATATGCCCTGTGTGCGCAAAGGTGGAAAGAGATGGTGTCATTTGTGTCGAGATTCCCTCGTACAGCGCGGGTCCCGTGTCAATCAGGTCAAAAGTAGGTAATGTTTGTTGAATGACTGAAGAATCCATGATTAACTGCTTTTCGGCAGAGTATGGTTGGTTCGTCTCATAAGCCTGAATCGGTCCTTCCGGCAATGAGCGGTAGCCTTCAAAAACGTGGCGTTAGAAATAGTGTTGCTAAATCGCAGAAAGAAGAATTTATATCAACTCGAGGCACTGGGAAGAAGATGGAAATGTTACGACGATCATGGGGAATAAAAGGAAAAAAGGAAAAATAGAGAAAGAAAAAGCCGTCATACCATCTGCCTGATCTGCATCGATACCACAGCCACCGCACATCATCTCAGCCACTCGTCGAGGAAATTGGGCCAAAGTCTGAGTGTGCGGGATGACGGGCTCAGCCCACCTCGGCAATAGGAACTGTTGTATGTTACTGCTGCTGTCATATTGTATAAAATGTGCCCCCTTCTCAGAATTACTAAGGAGCGCCGGAGCAGGAAATCTCTGAGGCATGACGCTGCAGCTATTTTCAAGTTTGCGTCGCTTAGCTGGCGTTTGCTCCGGTTGGGAAGTATAACAGTCTTCAAAGCTTGATGTCTGGCCATATGATAGAAAGTGCTGGTCAAAAAGTGATTGCTGATACTCAAAAGAGAGCTGGTCAAAGCCCTCTTCCGGAAGATTAAGGGATGAAGACTGTGAAAGAGGTGATGATCCAAAGCCGGCATATGGCTGAGGCCGCTTTTGAATGAAGGACCGTGTAAGCTCCTTTAAAGAATTAGTGAAATGTTTTACTGGCTTTTATAAGATATCGCCAGACAATATTCTCAAGAAATGCAGCTCAGTTCACCAAGATAAGAACTGTTCGGATGTTCAATGATAGAAGTGAGGTACGACACAACCTTGATAAGGGATGAAGCAGTGACAATAACCACTTTCGTTGCACTTATCGACACAAGGCAGCGATACCCGAGAGTATAGAAAAAGAAGGAGGGAAGGGGTTGTTGATATATCCTGTGCGGGCTACCGCGAGACTGATCACAACCATGATGGGGCAGGATCTCTTACCATGATGGTTGTTGCGCCCAGACGGGGCGCGTTGGACAAGAATAGTAGTTGTGCGAGACTGAGCTAAGACTCAAAGTACTAGCATGTGGAAAGCGATGTATTGTCTTTGCTCAAGAGACAAGCGATGACAGGGCGGCGCGGCAAGACCGCAAGACCTTGCGAGCTGACCAAGGGTTGTACTGCAACGCACTCAGTCGGGGAGGGGTGTTTGGCTCACTAAGTCTCCACCGAGACCATCGTGATTGAGAATGGTAGTATGATGGACTAGCATCAAATTGTGCATCCACAGGGGGTGTTGTAGTGCGGGCAAGGCTTGGACGGTGTCTGGGTGAATTTAAGGCAGAAAAGGGATTCAATCCTGACGGAGTGAGCTCCCTGGGCAGGAATATGGGGAAAGTGATGGCCGGGGGGACGTGAGTATGGAACAGTAAGTTGGCGTTGGAACCAGGTTTGGAAGAGTAGGTCGACGTCGACTTGAGATGGGCGACGGGCTCAACGAATGATGTGTCCGTTCGCAGCTCTGGGCTCTAGGAGCGAGTAGAGAGAACGCGCAAAGAATCAATGTGAGCCTCGCCGGTGCTGGGTTCGTAGTTTGTGGTGCTGCGAGCTCTGGCCGTTTTCCTCTCTTGGCTCAACGATGCCCGTTCGTCACCGGGCAAGGATTGTGAATAGCGCGGACCAATACGTGAGGCGTGCTGCCGAAGTGCATGGGCAACGAAGCGGTCGCGATGCCAGTGGCTGCGGAAGAGCTCGTCTGGCAAGAATTATAGCGATGGATGTCGAGGTCTGAAAGAAGAAGAAGAGATGACTCGGTGAGGAGGGCAAGGTCATGGCACCGTGCTGAATTGTATCTGACCAGACTGAGGGGTACCGCTCAAAGACCAGGCCGGGGGATGATTAGTGAATAGCCTTTTGGCTGGTAATAAGTCGTTGCGTTGCAACCTTGGCTCTTTGCTAATAAGGAATAAGAATAAAGACCGAACATGGGCTGCCCGATCAAAGCGGACCCAACGGCTGACCCTGTGTTGCAAGGGGGTGGACAATGTTGACTGCTAGGCTTGTTTAAGCAGCAAGAGAAGAACGTCTGTGCCGAAAAGTCCAACTAGGGAAGAAAAAATCCTGGACCAAAAATTGTTCGAGTTGGGGTGAATCGGTGTGTCCATTCGTTTAGTTTATTCTGTCATCGTCACACCACAAAGCGATGTATGATTATCATGCCTGGTCGGATTGCGCTGTGGCTTTTTGAATTTTTAAAGAGTTGTAAAAGTCATGATAGCTCAGCTAGACCCGGCCTGATTTTACTTATTTGTCTTGTTGGAAATTCTTTACAGAGTGTGCAGGCATTAGTAAACGAGCATGCAAGTGCCAGGGTGAAAGACACACAATGTCATATGCTGGTGTGTTTACCGATAAAATATAGCACTAATAAGAAACCATTGTCTGCTGGCCGAGGCTTTGGATATCGGTACACACGTTGATGGATGTACTGTAGGTGATTCACAATTTCCAATCCACGATTTCCAATCCACGAAGCACGGCCAACGAATTCCCAACAAACTGCCAGCCTCGGGTCTGGAGCTAGTGGGTCCGTCTGTGTACGTGGTCTAGCCTAACAAGCAGCCATGTGGTCATATCCAGACAAAAAAGCAAAAGCCTTCGCGCCTCTGGCGGTATGGGATTCCGCATAGCATGCGTTCGCGTGACAACAGCGACCACGTAGCGGCTTCAAGAGCCTAAATCAGGCATTGGCGCACATGGCATAGGAACTGCTAGGAACTGTTTTGTGAGTCTATGTCTGAGATCTCAGAAGTGCCTGATGTCAATCCCGTCCATCCGAAATGAGTAGACTCAAAAGGCGGGGCCATCAGGGAAGAAAGATGGCGTGCCATGCTGTTCTAAAATGGCGAACATTGGGGAGAACTGGAAGATTCTTCCACATTCGCAAACAATGATTGACTCGGGCAACTGTGAGGCGCCTCCGTACGTGCCATGTGACATGACGGTGCGAGACAATGACCCTTTGCCGCCCTGTAGGGTGTGGGACCGGTGAGGAAATGCACCAATGCCAGAGCGATATCAAATCCAATGGCTCCTGCGAGCGAGAGAGATAGGAATCAGTATTAACATCATCGTGACCCGGCGCCCGTCCGACAGGGAGCGGGGAGCAGGGAGCAGGGATTGTAGTTCTGCCCGCCGCGGAAGATTGTGTAACTGCATGAACCAGGCTCCAGTATCATCGTACAATGCATTCCTCCCTTGTCCCCCCACTAACATCCCGAACTCAAGTTGGACCAATCTCAAGCTGTCTGAAAGGCAAGCTGGAGCACTGGCAAGCGTGGAGTCTCCGGGTCTGTATGGGACGAAGAGCTCCATTTGCTTGACAGATATACCTGTATGCTGACACGTCAGCTGATATGCCTGCTTCTTGACGATGGAGTCTCGCTGCCTCACCATTGCATATCCTATGACGAAGAGGGATGATAACTTTGGTCGCGAGGGAAACCCAAATTGAGAGGCGACGGTGTTTCTCGGATATTGACTTTGCGATACAAACGCAAGGTTGCCGGACGGTTGTGACCAACCTGGCAGTAAATCAGACGCGCAATTGTAAGAGGACAGGCCCAAAGGTAGGGTGTTTTTTCGAGATGAGGTTCAAGTACGTTTGATTGAGAGAAGCCACGGTGGATACAAAGCAATCGAGCTAACCTTAATAATAGCCGCAAGCGCAGGCGGGCAGCGGGGCAGTGGGCAGTGGGCAGCGGGAAGCGGGCAAGAGCGCGCGCCAGCGACTCGCCAACCAACTCGTTCCTGCCTCGTGGCCGCCCGACAAAAACCTCCGCACTTGTCCATCTGCCAGATGAGCAGGCCTCATATCCCAGCACAACACACGACATCCGCGGTTCTCCTCGCTCAGCTCGTCAGCCTGTCAGACCGCCGCGGTGGTACCTGATTCCTCGATAGCAGTCGACCTTGAGCTGCAATGGACTGCTGGCGAGGTGCCTTCGCCAAGTGGTTCAGAGCGCATGCTGCTCGAGCAGTTCTGGGTGCTTCAAAGCCGCTGCCGCTGCCGCTGCCGCTGCCGCTAGCCCTTCCAGTTATGTGACATCTGGATGTCGCAGACGCCGATGGACACCCCAGTCTGTCTGGTGCAATGCGACAATGCTACATGTACCTTACGATTAGCCGGCCGATCTAGCCAATCCGTCTGCACCGCGGCCGATGAATTCACCGGCGTCGCCGTACGTCAGTCAAGATCCAGTACTGTCAACTTGGCGGCGACTGTAAATTCCATGTCGACCTCTGATCAGCATGCCGATTCGCATGCAGTCGTGCATCTATGGTCGCCGAGACGACTTTTTCGGCCATGAAGTCTCGTGGCCAATTACAAGTCTCTCAATTTTGCTAGGGTTTTAGAGGTCGAGGCTGAAGACACGGCCACCAAGGCTTGTCTGGACAATGGATAGGACTGCAAGCTTGCCCTTTCGACAGCTATCATGCCTACAGCCGCGCTGTACGTCCTTGAGCGCCTATTTACTTCACCCCACACAACCTAAAAGATCGACGTAGTCTCCAAAACATGCCGTACGCAAAGGATCACATTCGAGCGTGCGTTGCCGACGTATTTCTTCATCGATTCTTATACAAGAAAACGGTGAGACAAGAACCGGTGAGAGATATCCGGAGAAAGACCCAAACCGACTAATGACCGTTGAGCTCTATTGTCCACGTCGGTCCGATATCGGTGAGGTTGGGACTAATGTCCATAAGACGTCTACCTACTTCGTTGGTGACGAGACCCTCTCTACTCAGTCCCAGAAAGGAGTTGTGGCGTGGTCCGTTGTGGCTCATAGATCAAGCCTGCTGTTCATCACAAACGACGACTCATCTCCTTCGAGATGGTCCCCTTCCACGCTGAAGTATCCCTGGTGGTGAGGGTACTTGCCTGATGTTTTACGGGTACTTGTACGCATCGGAGCACGGCACGACCTCCAGCTGTGTGACCGGTGATTGATGTCTCGAAGACTATTGGTTCTGCGGCCGAGTTGAGGGTGGCATTGTATATATGACCCTTTGTGGTTGGATTTTTTTTCTCGTCACTTTTTCCCCCCTACCGCTGAATCTACTTTTGTCTCTTCAGTGCACCCGACGGCAGCGAGATGCTGCTGGCTCTCTGCATTCCTTGGCCCGACATGGAGTGGAAACTCAGGAGTGTGCTTGCTTTCTACGCGTTCTATCCCTATCACAACCAGGGTCTCTGTCCAGGGTCTCTGTTGCCAGTCATGAGAACATTCAATCACATTGGGAAAGCCTTGCATTGTTTTCGTTCTCGTTTTTGTTTTCCAATCGAAGAACTGATGGTACATGTCTGTAAAGATTTCTCAATCTTACCATCTTCCTGATTTAGGCAGATGGTCTCTCATAAGTGCCATTTGGGGCTCAACATCCGCATACTGACTTTTCTAAGAGCATTGACTCCTTTTCTCGGTTCTTTTGTTCAACTTCCCATATTTTTGGAAACGTGTGAAACGCTCGATAGAATCTTGTTATTTCCTTCGATTTTCATTTGCCCATCTCGCGTTCTACATAACCTCCACATGTTGGTACTCATCCACTGCTCGAGATACCCAACTCAGTGGTTCGTAACAAGCAGGCTGTCGAATTTGCTAATGGAAACAATGAGTGAGATTAGGCGTCGTTCAGCGTATACACCGACACTTTGCTGAACTGATGCACTGAGGCGAGCAGAAGGTAGAGCCATGGCAAAAGAACCTGAAAGGCCTCACAAGGGCATGACTCCGCATGAGTATGCGGACGAAATGTCAGGTGTCTTGCTAGTAAGCCCATATATGGCTCAGAGCTTAGATGTTCCAAGGAGAAGAACGAGGCAGGGCAACACAATGCATTGTAAGTTTCCGCGCCCAAATTGATGAATGAGATCCATCATCGACCTCTTGTTCAGGTTGTTCAGGTCTTGTCTATATGACGAGACCTCGATAGGTACGAAGGCATCCATTGGTCTAGCAGTGTCTTCTCACACGATGAAGAGAAGGGAGATAACGAAGAAAAAAAAGAATGAAAGTTCCTCTTGAGGAAATAGATATTGTGAACACTGGGCCGTGAGTACCGAGCTCCAGGGTCGGGCTGTGTTTTTGCCCAAACACCAGCCTCTCCCCCCCCCCTTCCCCCTCCCCTAGTCAATGGCAGGGGCAACTGGAATTCTGGGAACAGCAACGACACGCAGGGTTTGAATAGGAGACCTGAATCGCCTTTCCACGAGTCCCTGTCCATATTTAAATCCATTTATTTCCCTATTCTCTTCTGGTAGTTTTGACTTTCGGGTAGGGTGAGCTGCAGCCAAGACAAACTGCCATTTCTGGCTAATATGCTGCTGTACATTATATTTGTTCTCTTTGGCAACGCAGGCATCCATGTTGAATTGGACAACTCTTTCTTCAAGGTGGTCTGACGAAAAAACGATTGGTTCTGGTGCGGAAGAAGAAATATCGGTCGGCCGCAAGAAGTTCGAACTTGGGACTATTGTTCGATATGGTATAAATCCATCTCGTGAGGTCTGCCGTCCATGACGTATTTGGATAAGCCATCTTACTGGCTTCGCATCGACTTCGCATTAGCATCGCCGATGATTATTGCACTTAATTGCAGATTGAGAGCCAACTTCCAACTTCCAACTTCCAACCTTCAACATCCAACAGCCAACATCCATCTCCTATCTTGAATCTCGAATCTCGAATCTCGGACCTCGGATCTCGAATCTCGAATCTCGTGCGCCTACGGGGTCGCGGCAAACTGCACAACACAAGCCCGCCTCTCGCAAATTCTATCCGATTTCCTTAGCTCTCATCACGTCCTAGGCATTGAGATTCTGCCTCTTCTCTCCTTTTGTTTTCTCAAGTTCGGGAAGCAATGATGCTGCAATCATGTGATCGAGGAAGCTTGTCGAATCATGGCAGTGGCAGGATGCTTTACCGCCCCATCTCTCGCCAACGAGTCTCTTGTCTCGGTGCCGCTTCTTGTGCAACATATCAGAGGCGGACAGCATCTCTTCCATATTCTTTACCTTCTTTTCCCCGATAAAAAGCCCATGGAGAGACTTCTGTGACAGGGTTGACTCAAGTTGCCTTTTGTCTCAATAATTCGTTTTGATTCTCCTTTCCATCAAGACGGCTGAAACGAGGCGGCCCTCGGTTCCTGTCAAGATCAAGACTTTGCGAATAGTTTCAAAAATACAGCCGACCCCAAAGGCAGACTGCTGCTTCTCTCAACAGCACACCACAAAATAGCAATTTGGACGGCCAGATGTTTGTTTTCTCTCTTTCTTCCTCGCCTTTATTTCTCTCCTATTTATTCTTATATTTCTTTCGCTTCTTATTTAAAAAAAAAACGAAAGAAAGAAAGAAAGGGAAAAAATGAAAAAAAAAAAAAAAAGTCGAGCATTACGGTCTTGCTCCTTTTCGCCAACACAGCACTTTTAACATTTTCTTTTCCTACGCAGTCTTCCGAAAGCGCTTCTGGTAGCGTCAGAGTCATCATGGACTTGAGTCAACAGTCTATCCACGATGTCATACATCCTACAGCAGCGTTTTCGGCCTACCAGCCGAACATCGACCCCGAAATAGCCCAAGCAACAGGACAAACACATGACGACTGGGAAACGTCGCGCCTGAACCCGAAAAACCAAATAAACTCACTTGCACCTCCCAAAAACGCTCTGTGGCGTATCGATGGCTGTACAGCCTTTGGAACACAGTTCTATGCTGTGCCACAGTTCGTGGACAAGATGCCTCCGTTCCGAGTCGATGTTTTCATACCAGAGCCGGCCACGCTGTCAGCCGATCTCCGGGAGGCGCTCGATCTCGACGTGACATTCTACACCAGAGATTGCGCCAAGATCTCGCGTCTTGGAATTACGAACCACATTTTGAGAATCCTGCAGCACTGGAGCTCCTGCCAAGACGATCCCATGCAAATCTACCACAACCTGCCCTTTGGGTCCCGGATTGTCTTTCAGACCTTGCCCAAGGATGTTACCGCGACATCCATATACGTGGCGCCCACGCATCATCTAGAGAGGCAGCTCCTCTCGGTGGCCTCTCTACAGACGTTTTGGGGGGACGGCGTCGCGCTGCCCCGGACGGTCGACATCAGTGACGTTGTGTACTTGTCGCAGCTACATGACAGCGTCTGCCTGGTAGAGATTGAAGGCCGGGAATGGATTTTCAAGGGCCTTACCAGTTACACCAAATACCTCTACCATGAACTCCTCCAGCTGCTCCTGATGCCGCCGCACCCCAACATCGTGTCGCGGCCAGTCCATCTCGTCACCAAAAAGTGCAGCTTCGGTAACAAGACGGCCGTCATAGGCTTCACGCTGGAATACCACATACACGGGAGTCTGCGTGACCTGATTCCCTTCTTGCAGTTACACGGCCAAGTGTCGCTTGCTGATAAGACAAGGTGGTCCCTACAGCTAGCCTCTGCATTGCTGCATCTCCACCACGTCGCACACTTTTTCTATCCAGATCTGAGATTGGACAACATTGTCCTGTCCCGGTCTCGTGACGCCATCATGGTTGACTTCGAGCAACGCGGCGTGTGGTGCGAGTTTGCGGCCCCCGAGGTCAACGCCATCGAGTACGTCCGGCTTTTGGCCATTGACGACAAGATTGACCCCTGCGTCCAGGCTAGATACGCCGACATCTTGTCCCAGCTCCTGCCGGGGTGGAAAGAGATGGGCCAGGGCGAAGACTACGCCTGGCCGTGCAAGGGTTACAACGTGCCGTGGTCTTGCCTGACGCGCACCGAACAGGAAGCTTGCGAGGTCTACATGCTTGGCCGGGTGCTCTGGTGCATCTTCGAAGCCAGCAGTGCACCTCAGCGATCTGCGGTGTGGTTGTCGTATCCGTGGGAGCCGCAGATCGAGTTCCCCGGTTACACCATTACGCCCGAGCCGATGCGGCAGCTCATCGATGCCTGCACCCGGGGGCGACAGATTGGTCTGAGCCGCTTCATCGTCCGGAAGCAGAAGAAGCTCGTCATGCGCGCCCTGGAGAAGACCGAGACGTCCACGGCCGAACAGGTCCAGAAGACGGCGAGCGATTGGTGGGCCAGCGAGATCGCGGCGTCGGTCAAGTGGCTTCAGGAACGGGACGCGGGCATCAAGGCAGGGACTTGGAACGAGAATTACTACGACCGGCCCAGCTTGCAACAGGTGCATGATGCTCTGAAGCAATATCAGATGCAAAGCGGTGGTCCTGGGTTATTGTGAATCACCTCTGCTTTTTTTGTCCTTGAAGACCTTTGATGCTCTGAAGCAATATCAGATGCAAAGCGGTGGTCCTGGGTTATTGTGAATCACCTCTGCTTTTTTTTTCCCTTGGAGACCTTTCCTCCACTCCCCATATGTCCTCTTTTCTTTTCCGCCTCTCACTTGCTTCTTCTTCTTTGTTCGGGGTATCTTTCTCTCTTTGTCTCAAGTGCCCTAGCAATATAATTTCATCTCGTTCTCTCTTTCCCTCTGTCTCTTCTTGTCTCAAGTGCCTTAGCAATATTATTTCATCTCTATTTGTATCTTGATTCATTTACAATCACTCTGATCATTTCCAAACCGCTGCTACTTCATTCTTCTCGTTCGTGGAACTTCGTTCCCCTTTATAATTCTTCTCCATCCATATTCTTTCTTTCTAATCAATATAATTCAAATGAACCACAAACAAGGTAGATTAAGGATCCAGTTCAATGGAATGAATAATGTGCACACGAGCACGCGATAAAGTCAAAGTATATTCAAAATGGGGGGATTGAAAGAGAATCGAAAGAATAAAAAATATTGAGACCTGAAATAAATCATCTACACAAGAGAACAAACACCCTCATCATCTAAATCCAGCGGAAAGATCAAAAAGAAAAGTATATACATGAAGTGGTGTTGCAAGGCTGGAAAAAACACAGAATAATGTACGTGTAATTCGCTTGTTTTTTCCGCGACGAGGTCCCGGGAAGAACGAGAATAGCTGGAGGAATTCGGATGCAAACGAGGATATGAACTACCAGGTGAGTAGACATCCGACAAGTTTGTGCAGTCTGGCGAGCAAGACAAGCAGACTAAGAGCTTTCACTTCATCCGTTTGAACGGTTTCCAATCCGCGTCCTCGCTCGGACTAGGACGCTTCGTACCAGTACTGGTATCGGCAGAAGAGGTTCGCATATTTCGCAGATTGCGCAGCAGATTGTTGAATTTCTTCATGTAGGCGTTCGGAGCACCAAGAATAGCAATCCTCTGGGCGATACTAGTCAGGCGATCCACAAAATAGCTTGCTGCCTCCGGAAGAAGCTCGAGCTCTTGAATTACAAAGTCGGCTTCGGTGCGGTTGCCGATTAAGTTCGAGTAGAGACTGGTTCGGCCGGTGACCAGGCCACAGAAATCAGCGGGAGCGGTAACCGATGCGAGAATGTGAACAAGAGTTTGGACTGCCGAGCGACATTCAGAGGGTTTCCATGGCCGATCGCGAGTTCGTATCGAGAAACCTATTTGATCGGCAATGCGCGAGAAATGCGTTGTGGCCCAGGCTACATTTGGACATGATTCTGGATAAATGGATGACGTCGGTGACGACGGGCGGTCAGGGGAAGTAGAGCATAGAAAGGTGTCGAGTTCGCACAGAACAAGATCGGCTCGGCGCGACAGACTGCGACAGAGATCATTGATGGGATCCGCAGATCGCGCGAGAGAAAGCAAAAGATTGGTTTCCATGAGAATATCCTCCTCCAGAGGAAGATGGCCGGATATTTCCTGACAAAGGTCCTCGGAAAGCTTGGAACAAACCGAAGCGAGGAGCTCTTTAACATTGGCCGATCGATCATCATCTGGCTCATCCCTAGAGTGAGAATACCGGTCTGCCACCCGACAGTGAAGACCATCAGCTAGGATATCCAAATGGAAGTCGCAAATAGCTTGGAACGGATTGCCCATCTCCTCTGCGTATCCCCCGTCCGTCATTTTCAGGGGCTTGGAATTATCGTCATGATGCCGCGTGGCGTTGGCGAATAGGTCAAGGACTAAGAGCCGATGCTTGCAAGGAACTCCATCTTCTTCTCCGCTGCACGAGCAGGTAATCTTTGAAAAGCCGCCAGCTTGATGCATATTCCCATCCTCGTCTCGACCTCTTTCTCCGCCACGATGGCAGGGCGACGGCGCCTCGATACGAACGGCGCGATTAACAACCTCAGTCACTTGAAAGACATATGTCTCGCCGATGCGCGAACATAGCTGCATTGTCATTGTAGGAGGCTCATCGAACGCCTCACGTACCGCAGCCCGTGTGGGGTCCGACAACTGCTCAAGATTGTACTGAAGTCCGGTTGGGGACGTCACAACTACTGGCTCCCTGTCGTGGTAGTCGTCGCCAAAATCCGAGGCATCGTCGTATTCTTGACTGGACACGGATGAAGCGTACTCATGAACGCCAGTGTTCACAGACAGAGCTGCTCTTGTATCCACGCGTAACCGGGACATGAGAGGCATATCGTCAAGGGAGAGTCTACTCAACCGAGTGGCTCAAGCAAAATGTATGGGAAGGGAAAGTGATCTGCCTTCGACCGCCGGGAAAGGTACCGCAGATAATGAAAGAGGAAGGGATATGGGACTAGACCGCAAATGTTTGAATTCACTCCGGGCAAGGAAGGCTTTGGAAGGCGAACAGAACATTATATAGTGAGGGAAGGGGGAGGGGAAATGAAGAACCCCATGGTTGAGATCCTGAGCGAGCTGCCAGGTCGGGCCGTGGATCACCATGGACGTTCTGTTGCATCGCCAATGAGACAGTAACCAGGATTGAATAGTGTATTCGACGTTGCTATTAGTGGGCCGCAAACAAGTTGACGGAAGATGGAACATGAAGTTGACATCCCCGCTCCCGAGCGCCCGACTTTCCCCTCGCGCTTGTTCCTTGGCGGGTGGAGCTCGTGCATCGAACGGAGCCCCATATTTTGACGTTAATAGTTCTTCTGCATCCTGGCTCTTGGGTTATGCACTTTAAGAGCATAAGGGAGGCCCGGCCGATTGCACAAGTCGTTCTGCACCTTGCCACACGTCTGCAGGTTGATCGACGTCTAACTGAAGGACAATAGAAGCTCCTGACAAGTCGTTTGAGTAGGTAATGGATTCAGAGGAAGAAAAAAGAGAGAGAGAGAGAAGAAGGGAATCAGATTAGACTATTACGCCTCGCATACCACTCGAGGTTTTCTTCCCGTGCTCGGAAAGATGGCCGTCTTTCCGAGCATGCTCATTCACTTACGGCAGCCGATAAGACCTCGAGAACCGTAGGCATGTGCTCACCGACAGCCTCTGCCACACAATTTCGAAATAGACCTGAGTCGTTTGCCGCATCTAGGTAGACGAAATGACCCAACATCCAACATGGTCCATAATCACATCCGAGCGTGTCAGCTGCAGTGCCGGGTCGACATGCCGTGCCGCATCGAGGCTGCTCGAAGCGCGATGCACTCAATGGCGGCTATAGAGCAAACGCGCGATGGGATGCCGCGAGATCCAACAAGGTGACATCTGCGGGCAATGCGTCGGTTGTGTCGCCGGTCCTTTCCATGTACACGGTCTTGCTTGTATGGTACAAATGGCGGCATCGTGGACGGGCGCGATGGCCATGTAGAGAGGGGTAACGCCGCGGCGGCTAACGATGCATCTGTTCGAGGCAAGCAACATGACATGAAGTCGAAGAATAACCGCCAGGTGGGTCACGCTCCGTTAGTCTGTGCTTGTAGATGTCGTCGAATAATCGCCCACGACATGCATGCCTTGGAGGGTGCAGATGAAGTGTTTGAGATGATGAGACGTGGCCGAAAAAAACAAGGCGAGTCGAATGAGCCAATGGTGCTTATCCGGTCGCCAGGGTTAAGCGCGTCGAATGAGCCAATGGTGTTTGTCCGGTCGCCAGGGTTAAGCGCGCCGAGAAGTCCAGCTAGTCGCGATGCAGACGCGAGACGCTCTGGAAAGGATCCCCGAGGATCCTGGATGAACAAGGGGAAGGATGGACGAGGAGAATGACGAGGATGTGGACGGGAGGAGTCCGGAGGGAGGGGAGCCGAATACCGCTACTCTGATGCGATTCCTGGAAATTGCTGGGGTGCGGCGACACTCATCTCGACATGTCTGGGCATGGCAGCGGCAACAGCATGAGGGGTCGCGCCTGCCAGGCCACACCAGCAGCAGACCAGATCCGCGCGGCCAGCATATGGCACAGCATGATAGCAGAAGCGCAGGTCTTTTCGACGACAAAGGAGGCTTGCCGCGGAAGTGGGGGCCTCGAACCAATCCAGCCAGTGCCAGATGTGCTACTACTATCATCACCGACACATCAATGTCTGTGTGTACATGTACATGTTGGCACTTTCCTGCGCCCGGCGACCTCGTCATCGAGCCGCCGGCTGTCGGCCGTCTGTCTGCTTGTTAGCTATTGTTCACACCAGCAATTCCCAGCCGATCCAGTGCCTCGAGCATGGAAAGGAACCTACAGGCAATGCCACTTGCAGCCCCAGAGCCCCAGAGCCCGAGAGGTGATGGCCCCTCGTGCCTCGTGCACCCCACAATCGCTCGTGCGGCCTACACTGCGGCCTCCCCGTCCCCGCCACGGACAAGCCGCAGGAATTCCACCAGACCCAACCACACAGCACACTAAACTTGAACATTGAAATCGGCTGAACCAGTTGACCGGACCGTCCACGGCACCGCACAGACCAGACATCGTTCCAGTCATCTTCGATCCATGTCAAGCTTTTTTTTAAATCTTGATTCAATCGAAATGGAGCCAGGCCGCATCGCGTGTTCTAGGACCAACAAGGTTTCTCTCCTTTCATAAGATGTCAATGTTCCGGCCACTTTCAAGTATCGTGATGCCACGTCTCCACCTGGCGCCGCGAATCAATGTATAGCCAGCCATACGTCCAGGTGGCTGGAAATCCTTGGCCTCTCACTGTAGGGATGTATATACATATGTACCTACATAGGTATGTAAATACACATGGCACACTGCGGGGTATACACACGATTACTCATTTGACTTGGCTCGCGAAGCCAAGATCGTGAGAACAAGAATCAGTGTTTCCGGACCGATAATACTTGAGTCCAAGTGTCTTGACCGTGCAAGGTATTCTGGTGGGCTACACAACCAGAGCGACGAAAACCCCTCTTCTCAAATGACCATTCATGTATAGCACAATGCAAGAAACCGACATTCCTTGGCAGAAGGGTAGCACAAGCAGACTCATAGTGTCCGTGTAGGACGTTGTACCCTGCATTTGTGTTCCCCCGCCTCTACCACCCACCAACGTGACATTGTGACGCAGGAACCATTAATCGGTGAGACACAATGACTATGGTACTCCAATTTAGATCTTGTTTTATTTTGGCTGCGCACGACTGAACACCCAGGCACTTGGTAGAGAAGAATTGGCGTGCATCTCCGACGGATAGACATAGGCAGACATTGTTTAGAAATAGGACACAGCCGTGCGGAAGAGGAAGACGGTAACGTCATTGGATACAGTAGAAGCCCTAGTTAATGGTCTTTGCAGGTTGAATAAACGCACAACCTGCTGTCAAAGAAGAAGACAACCTGCACGCCAGAAGAAATACGTGCTCGACTGATCTGTTATACAAAACAGGTCGATTCGCAGCCGTCTTTGCCCAGGTGCTACAAAGCGAAATTTGCCTCCACCTGAATGATACTGTTCCGTAGCGACTGTGTCATCGAGAGTGAGTTTTTTTCTGCTCACCGACTTCCTAGTTTCTTACTCTGCCGTTCCGGTGCGAGTGCTTGGGCGAATAAAATCAAAAGTAAAATACATTGCAAGGAGTGAAGATTGTGTAAAAAGAGCAAATTTCGCGAAAGGCCTCCAATAAAATAAACAAATAAACATCAGCGAATCAGCGATTCAGCTTGACTCTGGTGAATCCCATCGATTGTTGAAAAGAAGAACAATCATCATCATCGTCACGACAATATGGCGCGCGAGCAACTCATCAAGCGCATGATCGTACAGCTGCTGGCGCCCCTTCGACGAACCGGACTGCTCGCGCGCCGGCATGCCCCTTTGAAATGGTGCGGGCAGCTGGCTTGCCTTTTCGTAGGATGGTCTTAGGATCCAGCGAAGCGGATTTGAAGGGTGACAGGGACCGGCCCGAAGACTTGAGAGGTGTCTTGTCTTTCAGGCTGTCTTCAGGCCGGTCGGATTGTCAATCTATGCCGTGCTGCTTCTTGAGCTGCGCTAACGATTCACGACGAGCTTCCAAATCCTCTTTTGATTTGATCATCTTTTCTGGCTGGTGATATAGGACTGTCGTCATATTAGTTCTTGCACATGGGCGAAGGCAGGGGCAGAACTTGATATCACACAAGACAAGAGACAAGAGGAGATAAGTTGATAACAGGCGCAGGAATAGAAGAACATATGGTTGGTAAACCATCTACAAAACGTACCAACTAGATAACGATTTTGAAAGTTGAAGCCGTTGAGTTTATCGCAGGCTTGCTTGGCATCCATGACATCCTCATAGACCACAAAAGCCGTTCCCTTGGTGGCGTTTGAAATACCCTGACGAACTTGGCTACACAGTGACATGGTCAGCAATCGGTTTCGCGGATATCTCGCAGGTATCTTCGTCGTCTTCGTTCTGGTATGTTCACTGAGAGTGCGTACCGAATGGGACCGAATTTTCCAAAGAGATCAAAAAGCTCCTCTGGGGTAACGCTATAGCTAAGAAGGGTGTCAGTTTCGTTTGGATGGGGTCCGGAAAGTCGGTTTGTGAAGACATCGGAGCTTATCTACCTCAGATTCTTGACGAACAGAGCTCTTCAGAAATTGTTAGAACGTTGTAAACGTGACAGACTTGGAATGAGTTCGAGATTGGCAATCCTGATAGCGTGGTCGGATAGGGCATCTGTGATGTCAAGGGAGTGAAGCCCATTCGCTCTACCACGAGCGTTCCGAAACGCGCGACCACAACAACACAACTCACCTGTTGACTTCTGGTGCGAGTTTACCGCCGCGACTACTCATCCTTTGGATGGAAAGTTGGTTGTAATTGAACGAGGACTCGAAGGGATCGGAGACTGGTCCTTTGAGGATCGAGGTTTTGGGGGTGTGTGGAGAGGAATGGAATGGCGAATGCAGATCGGAGCGGAGGCGCGAAACGGCAGTCTGGCACTAGGCAAAGAGTTGTTCATCACGTGATGGAGTCGTTGTTGGGTCCAGTCAAGCCGCTTTTTGGTCCCCTGCTGCTTGCAGCACTGCGCCAGCAGCTTGATTGGTTGCATGCAGACAAGTCTGGTGTGGATCCAGAACTGCGTTGAGCACCAGTCACTCTTACATCACATAGCGAAAGGGCGCAGACCGGAAAACACCGAGCCAACTGACTTGCGCCTCACTTTGGGCGCGGTAATGACAGCCCTATTCAATTTGTGATTACACGCGTGATGCAGGGTCCCCCCAATGCCGGTGCAACGTGTCCGACCGGGTTCCTGATGTAACTTGAATATGACTGTCTCGCTTGAATCAATCGGCTGGCATGTCGCATCAATTGAGATCTACTCTCCAGACGAATCGCATTTAAGGCTTATGCAGTCCCGCTTTTCATTTGCATGTCCTATCACGGCAGAGAGAGGGGGACTACTAGTATAGACTCTGGAGACGTCCGCGGCGTCTTGGGCGCACCGTGCTATGTATCTGGGATCGTCACTGGTTCAAGCACGATGCAGCACAGCAATCGTCCCCACATCCAAGGCTTTTTGATACTGTGCCAAGAGGACCCGATTCACAAGTTCACAACTCACTTATCGGACGCTCACCCACAATGGCTCATCTCGTGAAGAGCCTGCAATAGAAAATCAAAATCAAAACTTAGACGACGGCCTTGACGCTCCCTTTCTCGCAAATCCCAAGCTGGCGATAGTGAACTGCTCACACGACAATAATGGCAAACTTTGGTGGAGGGGCTGTTCTGTCGGCATTCGACGTGCATGGAGACACAGCCGACTTTCTCTCGCATATGATTGATGCCTCTCTCGCACCGGCCAACGAAACGAAGCCATTGGTCGATGCAAGCATTTTCGCCAACTCTGAGGGCTTCTATCACCTCGTCAGCTGTGCTACTGCAATTCAACAGTCTAAATTCCGAGACCCGAATAGCCTAGAAGGCAACGACGTCCTCACATTCATATGGCACATATTGAGTGGAAGAGAATGTGCATCGAACACACTGCCGACTCCGTGGGCGGAAACCGACCGTCTGATCGCAGTTGCCAAAAGCCTCGCCGACAGTCCTCCCTATATTTGCAGTCCTTGTTCTGACAGCGGCCAGACAGACGTGATCGCAGTCAGGAAGAGACGCCGGAGACCAAGGACCGTACTCAACAACACCTCCCACTATTGGACCGAGGAGAAAGAGCCGTTTGAACAGCAAGCCCGAGACAACAATACTATTAGTGAGGACGTCGGCCGTCGTCCGCTGCGGGTCGATTGTGCCGACAGACTCGATAGCGACTTGAGCCTCAACATCCCTTATCAATCGCCAGTCACGTCACAGCACGTAACAAGAACACCCCGATCAGTCTTTAAGGGTACGTGCACCTGCTTAGGAGACACTTCACCATCATCAATCGAGTTCACCGATGCATGCGCCTGGCATCCTTCGTCATTGCCATTTTTACCCCGAGCCATCAGCAGCAATAAGAAGTTCCCGCAACGGAAGCTCGGTGGAATTGTGTCGAGCGTTCCATTCCCGCCCCTTTTCTACTCGCGTTTTGGACTTATCCAGGAGGAGACGGCCCACGAACCATTTTGGTTGTTAATAGCCGTGACTTTTCTGATCAAAACAAACGGCCGAGTTGCCATACCAGTTTTCCACAAAGTCAGAGAACGGTTTCCGTCCCCTAGGCAGTTGGCAGACCCCCGAAATGCTGAAGAGCTGGTCAGCATGATTCGACATCTAGGTCTAGCAAAAAATCGGCTCAAGTCCATTCAGAAGTATGCCACTCTCTTTCTCGAGTCACCACCCATGTCTGGAACATTGCACAGAGTCAGGAACTATGATAAACGCGATAATGCATTTGGTTTCGGAGACATGTTTTCCACGGGATCCTCCAATCCAAACCTGGACCCGTTTCACACTGCGGATAGTGGTATTGGCATGGCCTCGATGGAAGCATGGGAGATTGGCCACATGACGCAAGGCAAATATACACTGGACAGTTGGAGAATATTCTGTCGGGACATGCTACTCGGTCGAGCCGAGGACTGGAATGGCAAGGGGCGAGAGCCAGAGTTTCAGCCCGAGTGGATGAGAGTGATGCCTCAAGACAAGGAGCTTCGCGCATACTTGCGATGGATGTGGATGCGTGAAGGCTGGGAATGGGATCCCGTCACGGGAGAGCGAAAAATCCTCTGTCCAGAGCTCCAATTGGCCGTCAATGAGCGTCGAGTGGAATATGATGACCGAGGGGGGTTACGCCTTCTGCAATCTCCGCGACAGACTGTCGATGCTTGAGAGATGGATGCGCAGAAAGATGGGCGAAATTTGTTGCGAGCTCAGCATCGGGCGGGGAAGCTCATCAGAGATGGAAGGTCGGTGGTGGTGGAGAGTCGGGAGACTGAGGACTCGTGAAAGGACGGGTCAACGTGGGTGGGGCCGAGTCCTGGCAGCGGTGGCCCGGTGGGTACGTGTCTGGAAGGTACATTGAAAGGACACAGTTGCTCAAGGCCAGCCAGAGGCCAGTCCATCTGCAGCGTCCTGCATGCGGAGCTTGCGCGGTCTATACAGTATGTCGTCGTCTATTCTGTTGAATGCTTGTAGAGCTTAGGCTGATCACGATTACCAGCGCAGTCGCAGTTCTAAGATTCAAGCATGTGTACTTGTTTGGAAACACCTAGTGGTAGCCATAAGAGGCACGTAAACGAACGTCCCATCTGCGCCATTCAAAGCTACCAATGGTACGGGTTCGCGCATGATGTACACTTGTGGTTGTTTTCTTCCATCTTCTCCTCCTCTTCTCCGTGGGCACTGATCATGACTGTAATCCATTTGAAGTCGGTATCTCGTCAGTAAGGACGATAAGACCAAGCGGGACAGATACTATGTGTCGGTTTTATAATATACATTGTATGTATCCGGGGTTTTCACGCGGCATGACATGTACATACACATGTACATACGGTGGTGTATGTAAGTACCCCCATCCAGTAGTCTCAAGGTAGCAGCCACCTAAAGACGGCTGGATTTAGGTAGCGCTGGTGGGAATTATATCTGGGCCGGTGGAAAATCGACGAGCCCTGCCGCAACTGAGGTACCCAGGTCCCGCACTTTATCTGGCACAGCGGACTGCTGACCGTGTGGAAGATAGTACCTCGAGGACTTGGACTGCCAGTCCGTCACAGGCTCGGCTCGCAGCTGGTCAAAAGGCCAGATCTATTTGCCTGCCCTCGTGTCGGTATTATTATCCGCTCCCGCCCCGTCGCCCATGCCACTGCCCAAGTACTCTCTTACCCCTCCGTGAAGCTCTCGCTTTTGGCTGTTCGATATTTTCCCCTCTCCTTTCTTGTGTGACCGAATTCGTACGTCCAAGACTCGCCAAGTCTTGTTCTATATTGATCGATTCACGCTCCTGTCCCTTTCCTCTGGTACGGTAAGGTCTTCTTCAACCATCATTGGAGACTCGACAGCCATCCCGCGCCGCCTAGCCAACCGTCCGGTCGTTGTTTGCCGAAGCTCGCACCTGGGTGTCTCGGCTCCAGCTTTGTAGCTTTGCATTGACACTTGGCCTACTTGCTTGCCGCCCGGACCGACGTGGACACTCCATACACCCCATCTCGCTCCAGCCTTCAGCCTTGAGCATCGTCATTTTTAAACCGCCCAAGTCCATTGACTCCATTCCAGCCTGCAGTCGCCCCATTCGAACGCAGCTGCATCTTCGTCTGACGTCTGTCGTCTTCCGGTTGTTCTGGCTGACAAGAAACACGCGGAATCCGTTCGTCTTGACCCCGTCGCTGCGCAAAAGGACAGATCAACCGCTCGTCTTCTCGATTCCTCTTCCATCCCTTCCCTCGTCCTGCGCATCCTCGGCTCGAGCTTATTTCTGCCTCTACCGAGACCTACACAGCTTTTATCATCAGTAGCCTTATCTACCACCAAAATGCAGCGCGGCCCTTCCGGATACGGCCTTGGTGGTGCTCCTGCCTACGGCGGTCCCTCCAGCGCCGAGGAGTCCAATGGCGGCATCCTCGATCAGATCCGTCCATACACCAGCAAGGTCGAAGACGTCCTCGACAACCTCAGTGAACCCATCAAGCCGTGAGTGCTGTGTCCCGTCTCCAAACGGCATTTGGTCTACACGCATCTGTTGATGTCGTAGCAGCAGCAGCAGCAGCAGCAGCAGCAGCAGCAGCAGCGTCTAGCTAACTCGTGCCATTCAATTCTCTCCAGCTACCTGCCTGCCATTGGTCGATTCTTGATCGTCGTCACCTTTATCGAAGATTCGCTGCGAATTATTATGCAATGGCGGGATCAGATTATTTTCCTCCACGATTACCGACACAGTAAGCTCTTTTCTTTCAGCGGTGAAAAAAAAAAATAGATAGACTCCTGGGACATCATGTTTTTCGTTTATTTTAGCTCACTCAGTTTACTATCAGCTCAGCTAACTTTTTTCTTCTTTTTTCTTCATTGTCGCAGTTCCTCACGGTCTAACTCACTTGTTCCTGTTCCTCAACGTCACTGCCATGGTGACGTGCTCCACGTTGGTCATTGCCCGTAAACACTCTGTCTACGCCGTCGCCGGTCTCATGGGTGTCGTGGTCACCCAGGCCTTGGGCTATGGCTTGATATTCGACCTCAACTTCTTCTTCCGAAACCTGTCTGTCATTGGTGGACTGCTCATGGTTCTATCTGACTCGTGGGTACGCAAGACCAAGGCTTTCGCTGGACTTCCCCAGCTGGACGAGAAGGACCGCAAGATGTACTTTCAGCTGGCTGGCCGTGTTCTGCTCATCTTCCTCTTCATTGGGTTCGTACTTACAGGCCAGTGGTCCGTTTGGCGCATTCTTGTCTCACTTTTGGGAGCCGGCGCTTGTATCATGGTTGTTGTTGGCTTCAAAGCCAAGTTTAGCGCTACATTATTGGTGGTCATTCTCAGCATTTTCAACCTGTTGGTCAACAACTTTTGGACTGTGAGTCGATTCCACTTTCGGGGTGATGATTGGGGGGACAAAACACAGCTAACCAAATATCTTTCCCACTTCAGCTCCACGAGCACCACCCTCACAAGGACTTTGCCAAGTATGATTTCTTCCAGATTTTATCCATTGTCGGCGGTCTCCTCCTTCTGGTCAATAGCGGTCCCGGCCAATTCAGCATCGACGAGAAGAAGAAGGTTTATTAATCAAGACGACGCTTTTTTGGAACTTCTTTTCCTTCAAATCTCTAAAATAGAACGAGAAAAATGTGAAATCACGAAATGGTGGGTGGCGAGGTTCTATGGGCTAATTCAATGCCGGCTACGTCTCCGAGGATTGCAATTGAATATCCGCTCTGATGGGAGAAATACATATACGCTTGGCGCTGGATTGGTTTCGAAAGGACAAATGATGTTGAGGACAAACAAAAAGAAACAAAAGGAAAGACAAAAAAAGGAGAAGAGGAAACAGATTCTCAAGGGAATTGTACCACGAGTATGGCTGTTATGAAATACTATTTATAAATTGAATATGTTTGAGACATGGTGGAGAAATGGTCGTGATGTTAGGGGTCGTGCAGGATGTATGTGAACGCGATTTTTTTCCAGTGGGATCTTTTTGCTGGTCTGCGCAGATGTGCACGAGTGATGGATAACGTTGATTTTGGTGAGAAGTGCGGATGCATCTCGGAGCAGACATGTCATGTCATTACAACTTATGTGTATTGAGAGTATTTGTCCGTGCGTGCGTGCAGTGGCCTTGTTCGGTCCCCCTCTTTTTTTTCTGAATAAGACTTACCCTGTTGTGGCTGTCCTTCGTGACAACCATGGCTGTGACGCCTAAGCTACACATACAACATGCATACATCCAGTTGTATATACCGTGTCCCAGAAGCGACATATGCAGTTCCCAACAAGCACGGGAAAAGAGGGGCGAAATAAATTAAAATAAAAGGGAATAATAAGGGATAATAAGGGAGAAGAATAAAGGCACTTACCACGGACATTACATTGCTCCCATCTTCAGACCGCCCCCATCTTCACACCGCCATTACACGTATTCGCCATGCCCATGACTTTTACCACACATAAGTTATCACCTCCAGACGCGGACGGGCACCTCGTCGAACCGCACCGGTTCCTGCAGCACAAGACACGCATATACATTAACTTGGCAGCAAAACGTGGCAGCAAGACGTTTGTCTTGCAGAATAACATACATCACGGACCTCCCATAGGTCGCCCGCCCGCGAGTCAACCTTTGATATTTCCCGAACTTGCAAATACAGATCAGGGACGACAAGGCGCCGAAGATGACGGACCAGCACAGGATGGAGGAACATGACCGAAACACGACGGAATAGCACCGTAGAATGACACAACCGACAACACAACGGCCCTACATCGAAACACCACAAGCCAGCACAACGGCCCTACATCGAAACACCACAACCCAGCACAATGAACAGAGTGCACGGCAGGACACAAAAACATTAATCCCATCTCGACAGCCAGAATAGTACAATACCAACAAGCCATAAAGGTGAATAAATAAAACTAAGAGGAAAACAAAAAACGTAGAGACACACCCTGCTGTGCCCTCGTTGCGCCCCATCAAAAATGTGAATATCATAAAAGAATGCCCCGAATAAAAAAAGAAAGAAAGAGAAAGACAAACGTAGAAAAACGTCAAAAAGAAGCGTTGGAAAAAAAAGGGGGAAATTTCCTCCCTTGCCCGTGGTTCCCGCCACTCCACCCACCCAGCAAGCCCTTCATCATTGATCTGTCCATCAACCCTTGAAGTTGTTGAACGACCCTTCCCTTCCAGCAAAGCAGCAAATTTAGACAAGGAACACGGTGTCAATAACGCAGAAAAAAAAAGGCCGAGATACCTAGGTATCTAAGATATATGCAGTTTGTGTGCCATGCGGATAACGTGAAACGAATCGCTTGTCAAACAGACATCAGAGTGAGTCATCATGATTCGTCAAATAATGCAGAAAAAAAAAAGAAAGAAGGAAAAAAAAAAGAAATGTTTTTTCGTTGTGTTTGGAAAAAAATGGAGGCTCAAGTTCGCTACACCTGGCTGGTCCCCTACGACGAGCCCGATACTTTGCGCGCCGTAGTGACGGCAGTCATGGCAGAGGCAGACATGCTTGCGCTGCCAACGCGGCCGCTCGTCTTGCGAACTCCGGCAGTGTCTTTGGCTCGCAGAGGAGACTCGGATCCTGCCCGCTTGCTGCCGCTGCGAACCTTGGTCATGACGCTAGGCGTACTAGCAACACGATCCATTGTATTTTTTGCCGGCCGGCCGCCGCCGACGTTCTCAGCATCTTGAGACGCATCGTTGTTGATGACATAGATGGTTGATGTTGTTTGACTGACGGCGCGCACCTTGGGACTTCGCACTGGTGACTGCGAGCATGCCTTGCGATGACTCCGCGATATGCGAACATGCAACTCCTCATCCGAATCTGTCCCTTGTGTGTGACGGTGCATGGCCATAACTTCCGTCTCGCGCTCGACGCCTGCTTTTTCATCGCCGCTCGGTTTACGCATGCCAGACCGTTGATAGGGGTGGTGACGGTCTGCCGCACGCGTCGTCTTTCTCGGCTGTCCTGGCGTAGGAGCCGGCAAGTAGTCATCCTGCACGCCATTCTTGCGGTCTTGATCGACTTCGCTCAGCGGCGTCCGGTTCGACGGACTGCGGTTGGGAGGTGTCGACATTTGTCCATTGCGAAGGTTTGCCTTGTGCATGACTCGGATGGGCGTGCTGGGCGGGCCAGCACCAGCAGTGGCGGCGGTGACGGCGGCGGCGGCGGCGGCCATCTCTTTTCTCAGGCGACGCTCGACGCGCTCCTCAACCCACCACTCGCGAAATGTGCCTTGGTTCAGATGCAGCCAGTGCTGCTGGGGTCCAACAACCATACCCGGGCGCATAAATCGCATAAAGGAAATCACCTCGTCGGCGGTGAAGCCGTGGCGATAGATCAAGTAAGCGCCGATGAGACACCCGGTCCGGCCTAGACCGGCCTTGCAGTGAACGGCGATGCCCTTCTTCTTGACGGTGATTGTCTCGTGTGCTAATCGTATAAACTTGCGGACTGTTGTGAGGGGTGGGCAGGTGCCGTCGTCAAATATCATATCCAGATGCTGGATTCCAAGGGCCTCAAAGTACGAGGGGGAGTACAGATGAGAGTTGAGACGTACGACCAAGCCAATATCCTTGTCCGAAAAGTGAGTCAAGACATTCTTGAAGGGTTGTGGCAAGGTCGGATGGGCATCAACCGCGGCCAAGTCTCGGGGTAATAGAGGGTAGAACTCAGAGTCTGCTGTTATCTTGGCAACGGGTGTGTGCTGGGGAGAAGCAAATGCGAGAAAGTGCGGCGTGATCCAGTTGAAGTCTCCGTGCTCTACACGCTCATATTTTTCGTACATTTCGAGATCAAAGTTGTCGAGATCAATACACTTCTCCTCCTTGGCCTTCCAAACGCCGTACACTACATCCTGAACGGTGATGCCGTAGTCTGCCTGGCTGTAGCCAGCGTCTCGGAAAGGCATGAGAGGAGGATCGACTTGGGCAATCGGAGCGAGAGCCAAATGAGGTGGCCAATTTTGAATCAAGACCATGTAGCACGCAAGCATGCAGGCAGCGTTGGCACGGCCTAGAAGAGAAAGAAGAAGAAGAGTTAGCATCTCGAGTCGCGTCCAGGTCTGGCGTTGACTGTACGGCAAAAGCCTACTCACTTCTTGGATCGGCGGCGCTCCAGAAGACAACAGGTCGCTCCTTGTTCTCCTTGGCACCGAGAATGTCATGGAATCGAATGGCAAAGCGGTAAAGGTGGCCAATGTGAAGAGGGCCAAAGTCGTGATGGAAGGCATTGTACAAGAGACTGTCATCCACGGTGAAGTAGCACGGGGCAAGACGGCCACTGCTCGCAGACGATGAAGCGCAGTCTGTCGCTCTCTGTGCCCTTTTTCTTGGGGAGACTGGCGCCTCGCTGCCGGGAAACAGGGTATCCGCGGTCGGAGGCTGGACATAGGCGCCAAGATACAATCGGTCTGCCGTCGCGAGCAAGGATTAGTCCACGAAAGAAATTCGGACAAGGAGCGGCGTGGGAATGGCGAGTCGCAAAGAAAATCGACACCATCCAGCATTTGTCGCCATTCCGCAGAAAAAGAAGAAAAGCAAAAACATACCTGGAATATATTCAATTACCTGCCCCATATTGGATGCATGCCTGGAAGAAGGAGCCATTTGACAGAGGCTCACGCTTCTCCGTGACTCGGCCGCAGAGAGAGAAGAAATCGAAGTTGAAGTCGGAGGTGAATTCCAGGTTCTTGGAAGAAGAACACCGTGAGCCGAAAGCGATGTAGCGAAACGCGTCCCGCCACAGGCTAGCTCAAGCGGCGAGGCGAGGGGAGGTCGTGATCGTGGTGCGCAGTCGAGCGCCTACGAAGAGGGAGAAGAAGAAGAAAGAAAGGGCAGAGAGATGAAAGGCGCTTGCGGTGCGACGAGAGTTGACGACAGCAGCGATTCAAAGGCCAATGATCAAGGCGAAAAAAGAAAAAAAAAAATGCGTGTCAACAATAGCTCTGTGGTTGAGAAAGCCGCCAGTCGGGAGGCCTGCGCGTTGAACTTGGTCGTAACCTCGTCGAGATGATGCCAGTGTGTAATAAGTATGAAAAGACGATAAAACAAAAAGAGGAAGACGCAACACGCGCGACCTGTCCGGAGAAAGAGGAGATGTTTCTATTCCAGATTGCAGGCGGCACAAGCAAGCTGCTTGAATGTTGTTCCTCCTGCTGGGCCGGGCTGGAATATGTAGTAAGTAATAACGGCGGTTGGAGTGCTGCTCTCTCGAGTCTCTCCGCCTCCCATTGCTCCAACCCCTGTCAATGTTATTCTCTTGTCCCCCCCCTCCCCCCACCCCAGCAGTCCCGGACCGCTGGCTCACAACAAGCTGGCCTACCAAGAAGGCCATGCTGTGGGTCTGCCGCGTTGTCAGGGCAACAGGGGCGGCAACGGCCACAAGCCACAGCCGCGACGACCACGGCCACGCCGTTGTTGATTTGATATCCCCGCCACACCCGCGCGGCCTGTGGCTAGAGCATGAAACTGCGCAATGAGCATCCACATTCCATGCCAGATTCGCAGATGACAAAGTGCCGGCCAATCCTGTCCCTTCCGTCGGCGCCAGTCTGCAACAAGGCTCCAGAATTTGTTGACCCTTCTCTCTGCATTCATTCCTCGAGATACCATCCACCTTTCCTCATCCATAACAACACACCCAGCCCGCGTGCTTGAGGGGCCTGTCACAAAAATAAAACAAGAACAAATAAGCATCGGCCTGGAGAATCCATCGGAACGGCTGCCCCAGCGACCAGCCGTTGTCGACTTTGCCCCACCCTCTCGTCCAGCACTTCGCCATGGTCTCCTCCGACCAATTCCCGTGCTCCATGTACGTCTCCTACGTCTCAGTAGCCGCCAATATATTCGAACAATCCCCCCCCCCCCCTTTTCCAAAAAAAAAAAAAAAATGATTGCTTCATAAAAGATAGTCGAAAAGACAGGGAGGCAGGAGAAAAAGAGAGAGACGCCCTTCACTAACCCATCCCTTCTCTTCGTGGCCGATCAATGCCCCTCCAGATCTCTCCAAATATCCCTCCCCACAGCCCGACTCGCAACCACGGCGCTGCAAGCCCTCCAGGTCGACCCCGAACTCTCGCCCCTCGTCCAGAGGCAGTTCTCCACGGGTCCCGGACCACAGGATGAAGAAGGCGGCAACAGCACCAGTTGCGCGTCCGTCCTGACGGTGCGCTACCAGGCCACGACGAATCGCATGTTGCGCGTGGCGGTCAACTCCTTCATGGACAGTCTGAAGCTGGTGCTAGAAGTAATGGAGCAGTTGGACGTGGATGTATTGTCAAGACCGCCAAGTAGTTGACACAAGGCGCTTGGGGTCAATGGAAAAAGAGCTTGGCCACGCCACGTGTTGACATCGCTCGGAGCAAGGACGGACGGTTCGACCCCGTCAGGGCCAAGGTGTGTATATTTAGAAAGCATCCCGTGCGTGTCATGCTCCATCTAACGAAAACAAAGCAGCGTTGCCCCTCTCTACGTATATACGTATACATGTTCAAAATGCGTTTCAAGTCATGTTTCGCTGGGTCCGAGCGTGGCCGTATTTGCACGCTTCGCCAGGAAAAGCATATACTTGCCATGTCGTATACTTAGAACTATAGTCTCATGTACTCTTGACCCCAAGACAGCACTTAGACATGCACACGTGAAACATTAAGATAACGAAGACATGAGTAATTGGAAAATTGAAACATGACCCGTAGGTCCATGATGGAAACCCAATTGAAAGTGCTCGCTCAGATCCCAACGATCCTTACCGCGCCCAGCCGCCTAGAACATCGGTTCTTTTTCTATGCAAGTTTCTACGCCATGCGTCGCGAAAAAGTAATAAAAAAGGAGAAAGGGGGCGAAAAAGACAGAAGAAGGAATTTTTGTAAAAAAAAAAAAATACACTTCCAATCAAGGCAAAAAAAGGGTGATAATCACGACATTGGCCCTGATAAGCTGCGTTATCCAATCACATATGATGCGATACAACTCATTGTTGTAATTGTACGTCTGGAAAAAAAAAATACAACTATAATTTTTAGCTCGCGCTAGGGTCCTGCTGTATCTTCTCCAGTTGACTCTTGAGTTCCTCCAACTCGGCTTTGAGATCCACATTTTCTTGTTGCAAACATTTCATGTGCACAATAGCGCTCTCTACCACGCTGGCCTTGCTGTTGGGCATGTTGCCTTGCCCCTTGTTTTCCTTCTTCTCGGCCTCCTCGCATTCTTCTAGTTTCGACTGGTCGGGCAGAAGGCTGGCCATGACTTGCAGCGCAGAATTAATACGATTACGTCGTCCTTGCTCGGCAATTTTGTGCGATGTTCGTTTGGACGTGAGGTTTGTCGACAGCTCAGTGGGATAGGATACTCCGGGTACGGTGTTGCCCTCCAAGATGTTTTGATAATTGGACTTAGTCATGAGCAAGCGCGACGCGGTATCCTCCATGGACATGCGAGGACCTCCGGGGAGTAGCGGCTTGATGCTCGGTGATATTCGGGGCAAGAGAGCAGGCGATGCGTGAACGGACACGGATGATCTCGTTCTGCTATTTCTGGAAGCCAACTGAGGAGTTCTACGAGCACTAGGGTCGGAGAATCCGGGACGCAATCGAGGGCTTTGACTAGAGGAAACCGTTCCAAAGGTTCGGCTGATTGGGGACTGTAAAGGCTGCTGCGATGTACTTATATATGATGTTGGCTCGATTCTCGGTGAGGGTGAAACGATTGAAGTATTTTCGCTCGGGGCCGACGGTGGTGGGTTCGCTATTGACGCTGGAAGCTCAAGAGATTCGATATTATCTGTGACGGTGTCATGCTCTTGATTCATGACGAGGGGTGGTTTTGTCTTTGCCCTGGAAGCAGGAAGTTTCATTAGTGAGGCAGGAGTAGCGGGATGAGGCTGCTGCCGCCGCCCTTGATTCTCTTCTTCAGTCAAGGACCGAGGACTAAGCTGCTGCGAGCCATTGTTTTGAGCCTGGATATAAGGCGATCGACTTGTCGAGCGTCGCGAAGGCACAGGGGGTGGAGGCATATCCGTCAAATTCTCAGGCGACACAGAGGCGTTCTCCTCGGAAACGTTGGTAGGGGACCTGGCCGGCATGGGAAGAAACCCCTGGTTTGAAGGCTGAATATTGCTCTCATCTAGCTCGTTGAGCACCTGGGACATAATGGCGGGACTTGGACCCGTCTTCCGTCGCTGTGGTTTTACGATGGGCGAGCTCTTAATAGCAGGCTTGCCTCGTACCTTGACTGCTGCATGGGTCTTCCTGACCTTCTTCGACAAATCGGTACTGGGCCCAACAGGATGCGCAACTACGGGTGCCTCCAGGTCCATCTCTACCGGCGAGTTATTGGACTGAGTGCTGTAATCATACAAGGATGATGCGTCGTTTTGCGCATGTAAAGCGGGGGATGTAAGAGGGCTGAAGTAGGATCCGGGTACCGCAAATGCGTTCTCCATGTTGAAATGGGGATCCAGCGGGGTGACTGCTGGCGATATCAGTGGTGTCAAGGCCATCTAAGCGCATTGTCATGTTAGCTTGAATCCTGTTTCATTTCTCTCGTCTCAACGACAAAACAGGCCTTCCATTCTCTTCATCTTGTCCAGCAACTCAAGATCGGCCACGATATTTGACTCAAGACAATCAGACTCACATCCTGTTGCTCTGACATCGGGTATTGATAGCTTCTATCGTAAGAAGCTCGCTGGGGCATCTGCTCGGATTGAGAGTAGAAGTGGCCGGCCCCGGAAGAGAGCTCGAGACTCCGAGGCGTCGGAGGAACAGATTGGTGGTGAGAGAAGAAGGTGGTGCTCTGTTCCTGAAGATGGCGCTGCTGTTGATGCAACTTTTGCTGCTGTAAATACAGAATCTGGGCGTCGATGCTGGAGATGGCGTCGCCGGGAGCAGACGTGGCCAGCAGTTGACCCGAGATATTCGCAGCAGTGACAATGGCGGGCGTATGGTTCTGTAGCAGGCCATCACTGTGAGGAAGGATGTGAGAGGGATCAGTGTCAGTGTCACTCATGAGAGAATCGGTCTGCTGCTGATGCTGTCGCTGATGCTGCTGTTGTCGGTGTTGAGTCAAGACGGCCTGTGAAGAGACATCTTGAAAGCCGTGAAAATCGAATTGCATCGTCTCGCCTAGAGTGGTCATGCCGCTCATGTCGAGAAATTGGTTGAATTCGTCCTCGGCCGTAGACGAGGTCATGTGCTGGTCCTGGCCACTCCAGGTTGCCGATGTCATCGTGAGGTTTGCCTGCGCCGTCGCATGCAAGAGTGCAAGATCTTGTGGAGCTAGGACGAGCCTAGGTGCGAGGAAAGATGTTCCGTGGCGATTGAGTTCGCGCGAGCACTCAAATAAATTGTTCGTCCCGGGAAAGAAATATTCTGCTTAGTGTCTCGCCTCGTCGCAGTTGTACAAGTGAGTCAATCTCTTTTTTTTTTTTTTTTTTTTTTTTTTTTTTTTTGTTGACTCTGTAGAGGTAGCAAGGCAAGAGTGGGAGGTCGTGAGCGGAGGTTGAATGCGCGAATGGACGAGGCTCGTAAAAAAGGCAAGTGACTTTGGACAACCAGAAAATACTGAATGATTGATCAGACAGCGGAAAGACAGGCGAGCGCAATCAACATTCGACGTCGAAGCCAGAGGGCGGTTTGATGGAGGACAGGCAGAGATGCGAGACCGAGAAAATCAATCATGCTGCAAATGGAAATTGATGTGGCCCGGTCGGGTGTTGTCGATTTCGGACCGACGGTCTGATGGCCTGGGGTGGGTTAGCTGTGGTAGGCAGGTGGTAGGCAGGCTGAGAAGGGGGGGGGTTGGTTCAGATGGAGTGGTGGTGACCCAGGTTGGTGGGTACAATTGATGCAAATTCGGTCCGGTGACATGGATCAATCAAGCCAAAATCTCTGCCATCTGGCCTCTCGTCCCATGTCCAGCAACTGCATGTACATACATACATACATATGTATGTATGTATATATAATTGGCAGTTCAACAAGCCGGCCAGCTACACATGGATGGATTCACGCAGCAGACGACAGCATTTCGAGCTGGTACCTTTTTCCGCGCGGCTCGTCCAATCTCGACCCAGCTCAACCCCGCGATAGCCTCCATGTCCGATGAAAAAGCACTGCGCATCCTTGGCGCAAACCGAGTCACGCACGCGTGGACGGACTTGTCAAGCTATTCTTGTGAGAAAAGAAGTGGGAATAGTTCGTTCGACAGCCACCACAGGCAACAACCCCCCTACCACCAGACCACAAGCCGACGGGTCCGAGACGTTCAGACTGTCGCTCACAAGGAGCTGGGTGTCCATTGTTTGGCAGCAGAGCAAATCCACACGCATGGGATGGGAATGCCAAGAGCGCAGCCTGGTGATCAATCTGTCTGCCTTGCCTCTGCATGCATGCAGCAACATGGCCGGCCGCTCATGCATCTCCATCCACCAGTCTCGTTCACCCTCATTGAGGCTGCGTCCCTCCCCTCCCATTCGGCATGGCTCATCGAGTCGCTAGGGCTTGACTTGACTTTGACTTGGGCCTTTAGGGGTTTGGTTTTCCGTCTTGGTCAGGTATGGTGTCTGGTACAATGTGAGTCGTTCATGCATCCTATCACACCCCCTTGCTTTGGGCCTCGGTCGCATTTTTGTTTCCGAACCAATATTACAACATTATCTGGTCGCATCCCAGAACCAGCAAGTCTCAGATTGCGAGCTTGAATGAAGAAGAAAAAAAATGAACAGAAAGAATGAAAAGAAAGAAAATACGAAAAATAAAATAAGAAAGAGCCGTCCTGCTCCTCTCTGCTAAATATGCGTGCCATCAATTTGTTTAGCCGTCCAGTCTGATTCGTTCCCCGCATTCCATTCTACGTTGTCCAGGTTTGAAATACTTCTTCTTCTTCTTCTTCTTCTTCTTCTTCTTCTTCTTCTTCTTCTTCTTCTTCTTCGGCCTGCCCCGCGCCAACAATCAATTGGCGATCAAGTTCAGGCCTTTCGTCTGTTTTCTTGGTTCCTTCCTTTCTTTTCTTTCTTTCGTTTGATTCCCATCTCGTACCTGTTCCATCTCTCCCCCATCCACTAGACCAGTCTTCATTTCTTATACTGGCAGCGCATTACTCTCCTCGCTTGATCAATGCCCGGACACAAAAGTCAATGCTGATCCACAAAGCGATATCCTATGTCACCTGCCAGGGTCCTTCTGTCTGGTCCGGTCTGGCCTGCCAAGGTCACGATCGAGAGCATGAGTGCTTCCCGCCACGGGAAATCGCTGCCGAACGCCAATATGTACTTTGTCGTAGTAGGAAGCTTCGATTTAGGCTGCAAGTCTGCATACACCGCATGGACCACGACGTCATCAGCTCTCAGCCTTTGCGTCGTCGCTGGCGCCAGTGCCGACTATCCAAAGAATCAGTCCTCGCCGCCCCCAGCCACCTGTGGGTGCGACCCCGGCTTGTATTCGACTTGGACAGTGACCAAGGGCACATGGGCAGGCAGCAAGGGGTCACCAAAGGAAGCTGTATTGTTCTCAGATTCGTTCTTGTGCCATTTAATTTTCATTTCATCTGCATCTTTATTATTCCATGTATCCCATCCATTCATCTTCTCGGACCTCAACAAAAAAAAACAAGCACACAACGCAATATCCGAAAAAAAAAAAAAAACCCCACAAAAACAGCCACGTACGACCCCGATCACCATGCAATGGCACCCAAGCGCTCCATCACCGTCACCACCAACTTTTCCCCCACCTCGTAGACACCCCCGTCTCGCCAGGGTCCCTCCCCGCGACAGGCTCACGATCCCCCACCAACCACCAAGCCTGTATACTATACCAACTAAACTAGAGCCATCGTCTCCAAGCGTAAACACGAAGCCGAATGCGTGGTACCCCATGGACAATGAAATCATATGTTGCACAACGTATTTCTCAGCTCCGACAGATGGGTGCACTACGCATATACTCATTCGTGCTGCCAAAATCACGACCCGTCTCTGCTTACGTGGGTAGGTAAATACTCTGTGATGTCATGTGAGACCTTGACTTTTTACACGTAAGAATTGTCTTCGCGTTCTTAAAACTATCGACAATGTGCTGGGTGCAGAGGCGCCCATCTGTGGTAATGCTTCTCCTGCTGGCCACATACCATGTATCAGCTGGATGCACGTCCAAACCATGCAAAGAATCCCAGACATGCCACTCAAATAGGTAGATCAGTTGGTTAAAGAAAAAAATATGCTGTTTTTCTTTTATGCCTATGAAATGTAGCTAGCTACATGTTTGCACCGTGTCCACCAGTGTCCGTACCTGCGTACAAGAGAACAGCTGCTCCATTCGCGTATCAAACACCTTGTAGTTCCTGCCGCTTTCTCAACTACCCTTCTCCAAAAGCGAAGCCACTCAATCCTCATTGTTGCTGCTGTTGTGTTTTTATATTGACAAATAACAGAAGAATGGCAGAAATATTGTTGTGGTAATTGCCAACAGAGCAGACCAAAGATCATAATATACGAAATTAGAAAAGATGAAAGGAAAGAACAAAAGATAAACCGCCAAAGGAAATAGGAAGACGCCACAGCTTGGCTATAGTCTGGAATGCGTGCAAGATAAGGAAAAGATTGACGCGCTGACGCCCGAGAGAGTATGATTCAAAGTATGTCCAGATACAGAAATACTGACCACGGGTCATTTATGTTTGATGACGTGACATCGCCTGTCTCAGTGGTGTTTCAATCGAATGAAGCCCGGGAGAAAAACAGGCGAAGAAATGACATCGTCGAAACAAATGGAAGCGATATGCTTTGTTAGGCCAGAGTTCCATATGCTCGAGACCATTGCCTCCTTCGTTGGGGAAAGGGGAAAAAAAAAGGACAAAAAGAAACGCGTCGACTAGACCCAAGTGCACCAAAAACCGGCAGAGAGCATGGCTTATGATACAAAACCAGCATGACTCGCAAGAAGAAAGTAAATTGAGACAGAACAGCAGAATGCCCTGCCCAGGATAGCAAGCAGGCATGCAAAGACCATCTCGAATTCGCCACGTCATGATGGAAGACAAGAAAAAATGTTGCCCATCAAACTGCGCCAGCAAAAGACAAGGCTTCCTCCATGAATTAGTGCAGCGCAACAGGGAGAAACAAAATGACGCGTCTATAGGCGAGACTGGTCTCCAAGGTTGAGCCAACTCATGTCAGACGTCGACGACATAGCAAAGTGAGGCTGTTTACTGTTTCCAGATGCAGATGAAGAGGGCTCTTGCGCTGCCCGGTGTGCGCTAGGGGCATAAAGGCTACTTGGAGCACGGTCGGCCCCCCAAGGTGTTGTCGCTTCCTTCGGGTGCCAAATCTCATTAATGCTCTCCGGAATACCACTAGAATAGCCCGAAGCTGAAGAAACCGCTGATACGGGACGTTCAATGGTTCCTGACATGCCTTCTGAGAAGGGCATCTTTGCTGCGTGGTGTGCGACTACAGGACTGCCAGAGTTGACACTATCGACCCGCGGTCTGCCTTCAAAATTCAGTGGCGGCACAGTGGCCGAATCTTGCGTGACACGAGCGTTGGTGTTGATCATGTCGGAATAGTAAGAGCTCTGTTCAGACGTCACAGTGGCTCTTTTGCCATTGCCGAAGCCTAAAATCTGTAGAGCACTACCGCCAGACCAATACTTATTCCAACCTGAGCTTCTACCTGAGCTTCTGCGGGCGCCATCATTGTCGTCCATCGGGCCGTTGCGGGGGCGAGGATCTGCAACGGTAGGCGCAAATGCAATGCCACGTTCGTCCTGACCATGCAGATGAGGATATCCCATGGGTTGCGGAATGGGTTTGCTGATTGTGCTCTTGAATTGTTTGTGAAGGGAGCTGGCGGAACTCCGTGTGGTGCCATTACTAGGCTTTCTCGCCAACCCAGATTTCTCCTTGTTCACCCGACCCATCAAGATTGCAACAGAAGAGTGAGATTCTGCCGATGCTTGTGGGCGATGTCCGCGCGAGGCGCCTGCTGGGGAGAATCTGCTTCTGGAAAATGCCGACATATCCTTTTCGTCGGATCTGCCGTCGGATCTGCCACGTTCCGATCGCTCAAGTCTCATCCTATGGCGTCTTAGAAGGAGCAGTATTAGGCCAAGAAGCACCAGGAAGCCAGCAATGGAGCCTAGCGTAATGCCCAGAATTACATTAGAAGTTGGTCCTGAGTCTTCAATTTGATTTGGGGCTGGAGGTGGTGGCGCAGCGGCAGCCGTGGTCGAAGTCGTGAAACTAGAAGTCGAGGTCGAGGTAGAAACGGGAGTGGATGTCGAAATTGACGAGATTGTGGAAGTCGAAGCAAGAACTTTTTGCTTGCTTTCGGTAAAAAATTCGGTAGCATTGATCCATTCATTGTTTGTTGTATTGAACAAGGCAATTGGCTCTTCTCCAGCACCACCGCCGGACAGCACAACCATGCCGTTGGGTGCTTGAGCAATGGCAAAATCATGTCTGGCATTCTTAGGCGCTAGAGTCGCATTATACTCGGGCCAGTCCGACAGGGTTAGTCCTCGCTTTCCAGAGCCCTGGGCATCCTCGGAAATTTGTCTCGAAATAATGGGAGACTTGTCTTTCGGGCTTCCGTCGGCACCGCGCAGCACAGCACGAGACACCTTATTCGGAGACTGACTGAGATCGAACATGACTAAGCTTGTTGAGCCGTCCGTCCCGCTGACACACACGCCTTGTATAGAGCCGGTATCTTTTGCAATCGCGTCAGCCAAGCTTGCTCCAGAGTAACGCCAGCCAGCATCAGAATTGAAGTAAAAAAATTTGGTATGCTCGGCTTCAGTGCCACCCCCAACCATTACAAGGTCAGATTCAGTCCATTTTGTGATGATTGGCCGAACACTGGGGGGCGGAGCGTCGGGCGCGAGACGAAGAGGAGGCGTCGTGACCGTGTAGGGCTCGGAAGCTAATATCGAGAAAGTGTCTGCTGAAGGGCCAGCTTTTCCATCCTGATTGCCTCCAAATACGAGAATGGAGTCTGTGGCTTCGATGTAGGCAGACGAGTGCCACTGTCGGTGCTTGGTCACCTGGTTTGTGAGCGTAATGGTCGTCCATTTACCTGTCGAATACGTGTATTTTTGTAGACCGGTGTAGTCGTCGGTGCCCGTTTGGCCGCCGATAACAAAGAAGGCAGGGTCGATATTTTTGGGTCTCGCAGAGCCAACACAGGTTGCACCAGTTACTTTGACGCCCATGTCCAGCTTCTTCCAATTGGCGCCATCTTGAAGATTTATTGAGACAAACCCCTCAGAAGAATAGGAATAGAGCGTATTGTTGTATATCACCGTACACGAGTTGTCCAATGATGAGGGAGGCTTTGGAACGGGCATCGTTGCGAGTTTCCTTCGACGCAGACTGAGCTACCAGGAGAACGTCCAGCTGCCGCGTACCAAAAGTTTTTTATACCTGGTGTGCCTTGTTCATAACATGACGATGGTGAAATCCAGCACAATCGGTATTGAATTGATCCACGAGCGTTGAAATGGATGCGTCGGGCGTATCTTTTTGATTAATGTCTTTTTTTGCCCCGTGCACCAGTACCGCGTCACGAGGCTAAAGCGCGTCCAGTAAAAAAAAAAAGTCAAGATGGAGTTTAGTGAACCTTAATACAGAAGTGATTGAACAAGATGTATCAAAAGAAAATAGTCGTAAGAGCCCTTTTGCACAGTTGAAGGGTTAAATGAAGTCGTTTCGCATTATCTAGGTATTTGTCCCAAGTATCGGAAAAGAATTGGTTTCGTGGATCGAGTGACAGCGGGGTATCGGTAGAAAGTAGTGGAATTCGAAGCATCAAGGTCGGCAAGTCGCACCTGGTGAATTACAGACACGACGAGCACAATCGGCTTTGTGGCTAATCGTCGACGAATCGAAGTATAGGGAAGGGAAAAGTCCAGACGGCGACAGAAGAGAAGGGGAATGAAGGGGAGGGAAGTCAGAAAAGGGGCATCAGTGGGTGGATGGTGCAAGAAACAGATGCAAGCCAGCCGCAAGCAAGCAGGAGCGGGAGCGCGGGAGAGGGCAGGATTGGGACCAGGCTGCAGAAGGCAATTTGGGGCGAGGGGGGGGGGTGGTCCCGAAGGAAGTGAGTTCGATGTTGAGACCAGCACTGGCCGAGCGGACCAGGCCAGACCAGACTGGACATGGAGGCTGGGATATGCGCGCAGACCTGGCAGGACACTGCATGTGGTAGCTTATTAGGGACACTGACAGGACTCAGAGCCACCAGGGTACCGGGGTACCGCAGACCAGACATGTCTGGTAACAGTGAATCAGGCTGGGAGGACATGGAGCATGGAGGCACAAGCACGCACCCGTGCCAGTTGAGCGACCACTTGACTGACTGACTGGACCTGCCCTGCCCTGCCAGCCAGCCGGACGGGAAGACCTGGCACGACACGAAGGACGAGACGAGAACAGACCGGACCGGACCAGCAGGGAGGGAAAAGAAATAAAAAATAACAAAAAAAAAAAAAGAGAGAGAGAGAGAGAGAAGAAGAGACAGACAAAAAAGGGCGCGCGCCCGCACATGCACATGCACCAGTACGGCACCAGCACGGCACTATCATCAGACGAGCAACCCACGCACGCGGCGAGTGGTCAACCAGTGGAAGTGGAAGGGAAGGGCAGCGGCAGCACTGGTGGGCAACCGACCAGCCAGGCATGGATGGCCTGGGCGCAGGTCCTAGCCGTTGAAACGTCCATGTCTTGTCTGCTGGTCTGCCTAAGTCTGAGCCTGAGCCTGCTTGAGGCGCAACGTTGAACTGGGGCAGACCGAGTGATGCCTGCTGCTTGCGTTGCAGGTGGGGTAGAGGCCTGGGACTGGGACTGGGACTGGGGACTGGGGACTGGGATCGGAACCGGGACTGGCGGGTGCGCTTGTCCTCAGTGCTCTGTGGCCGTGGCCTTGAATAGCTCTTCGCGGCGCCCAGACCAAGCCAGACCAGGTGCCAGTTGGGGCTCTAGTGGACAAAGAACGATACAGTCGACCAACATTGATCCATCGTGACAAACCTACCGGCGGACGTCGCTCTATCCTTGTTGGCATCCATCCAGTTTGCTGCCGAGGGCAGTTCGAGGCGCTACGCCCAGTCTGCGCAAGACAAGCTGACCAGACCAGACCAACATCAACTGTTGAACAACCAGCACAGGGAGCGGCCGACTGACAGACAAAAGCACCGCTTGGACAGCAAGAAACATTGAACGCAGGAGCCCTCACCAGGTATTCCCGCGCACTCATCGGCCCTTAAACCCGCCAACGTTGATGCGATAATACAACATTGTACATCAATGAATGTCCCATACCATATCCCCGGTCCCCGCGCTTTATTGCGCCTGACGAGCCCGCCAACTGTCTGTGCCGTAGCATGGACGCCAAACCCCTGGCACCATTCGATTTGAGTCGTCGTGTACTGTATTCGAAAGAGAAAGAAATAAAAAAGGTACCAGGCATTCGCCATTCGCCGTCTTGGCATAATCATGACTGACCCCTTGGCGAAATCCCTGGGCGCATCGTATCCCTTGGATAGACAGATCCTCCCCTGCAGATGGTCCAATCAACAGGCGCATACGACGTTCCAGCCAGGGCACGCAAGCCCAATGACGAGCCGTAAGCCACGAGGTTCCATATGACGACACGGCAACTCGCATTCCAGCAATCTCGGTCCCAGACAGTATGCCAGTCCAGGTACAGTATCAATCCAACGCATTCGTCTTTTGGCACGACGCAAATGTCTCAGCCTCGCAGAAGATACAAGGAGACACGGGCACAGAATGGGCTGGACAGCCGTCTCGACGCGGTGGCCAAGATACATGTGTACATGCATCATATGCCTAGACCTTGCCTGCCTGGTCTCGTCTGGCACGACAAAAAAGTCCCCTGGGCTACTGTGGCTGATTGTGGCTCACTACATTGCAAGGGGCAGTCACTGCCAAGAGCCAGGGTCTCCACGCACGCACCCCTGATCCGGTCTGGTGGCTCCACCGGCCAGCCGAAACTGCTCACCCAGCTGAAACACGCTACAAACAGAGACGGAAATATCAACGATACAGCGAGATAGTACATACATATGTAGCATGCACAAATACAACATGACTGGCACCTTCCCGGCGGACGTTGACGAAAAGACGGGACACGGTAGACAGAGGACAGAGCTGGCAAGCAGCATCCAACACACGACTAGCCTCAAGCGCCGCCAAGACGCTACCCAGGCGCTGCCAGTTCAAAGGCACTTTCAGGCAGATCACATCACGTAGATGCTGACTTGGCGGTCTGATTGACTTGACTGGGTTTGGATTGGGCATCGTGCTAAAAATCACCCGACACGGGTTCGGTGGACAGACGGTCACGTTCATGCAGAGCCCATTACGCCACCTACGAGTCAAGCGGTCTGTTGTGCGTGGAGTACCATGCAGTCTGGTGCGTGCTTCTTGCTAACGTGAAAAGAAAAGAAAAGAAAGGAAAAGAAAGGCTTGGTACGGACCGTGCGGCCACGCTTCGAAACGGTCACCTGGGTATTGAATTGTACATACGTCATGTATATGCATACACACATGTGTGTTCGTACCTGACACACTACTGCCTGACCACCACACGCAGTCTTTGCAGACGCGGCAGGTGCAACCTCGACACACCTACTAATAGCTCAACTGGTTTTGTCATGTCTGACTCAAGAACGAATGACGCCCGTGCCTCTGCTTCCTATTCCATTCCACTCACTCCCGGAGAGAAACAAATCTGCCTTTAAGCTTGCCCGTCGTCCACCTTTGCGTGTTGGAAGCCGTGTTCGAAGCAGAGAGACTCGTTTTCGACATCAGAAGTCGCACTGGCAGACGACACGATCCAGCCACTCACTCACTCACTGCCTACAATAAAAGCCGCCCTCGGCGCCACCACAGAACGCCCAGCCTCCGCCTTCCTAATTTCTCTCGCCGCACCCGTCACCCGCCACCCGGACCGATGCGCCGAGAAAATGCTATTGTGAGGAGAGCGGAGTTGGTATCTGTATGGGCATTGACTCAAGCTCAATCGCTTTCTCCCGTCCCGGTATTCCTGGTCCCACTCGTGCCGTTTTACACAACACCGGCATAAGTGGTTGCGATATTATATTATGCATGCCCGGTCGGTTGGCACATGCACACATACATCAACACTTACTTTTTGATCTTCTTTTTTTTTTATTGTTTTTTTTTTTTTGTTTTTTTGGCTACATCGAGTACATACCCCCCTTTCGTACCAACCTAGCCAAACTTTCTTCGCATCGAATCCTTTCATCCTTTTCTTCTTCACCCCTCTGAAAAAAGAAAAGACGGTGGGGAAAAAAAAAAAAGGACAAAAGAAAATAATAAGCCCCGACTACGTGCGTTCATCCCGATCTCGCATTCCAATCTCGATGACAAAAAAAGAAATTCACGCTATCTTGCTTCTTCTCGAATTGTATGTACACATGAATATGCACTTCCCCCCTCGTTCTTTTCCCGTTCCGTGTAGCGGCTCTTGGGACCCTAGAAGATGAGGAATGCGTAGAAACGGGAAGTGATTCCACACAATTGTTTAGAACCCTCTTCGTGAAACAAATTTTTCATCCACGGCCTCTTTTTCGTTGGCGAGAGCGGGGTTTGGTCTTCAGGCTCTTGTTTTCTCACGAGGACCACGCGCACTCGGTCCTGGTGCCCAAAGCGCGCCAACAAGCCTGTGCGTCTCACGCAATCGTAGAGGGTGCCATGATAAGTTGCGCTTTGAGACATGTGAGCACATTGTAGCCTGGTGTCTGTTTGCATCTGGTGACTTGGGAGAATGTCTGGTTCAGTGCTACCTGGACCCGGCCCAACACTCGGTCCACGGCGTAGCGACAACAATCGATAAATATAGGGGAATTCTTTTTCGGCCATCCTGATGAAAGAGCTTGGACATGGAATCCCATTGCTCTTTTTTTTTTTTTTTTTTTTTTTTCCCCTCTAAATTTGCGCTTCGGCGCCATGTTTGTCTGAGATGCTGGCAAGGTTTCAGGCAACACGGTTGCTGGACGCGGTGGAACGAGCATGAGATGTCGTCTCACCTCGACGTGATTGCATGTCTAAAGCCCACTCGCACATGCTGTATTGCCCCCCCCCTCGAACGCTGAATTCTTCTCGCCATGTCCTCTCGCTACCCTACACGCCCGTCGTCGTTCAGCGACCAACATGCACGCGTTGTGTCTTGCGCATCGTAGCATTTGTTGGCATGGCCCTGCACCTTATCATGTGTTTGGGCCAACCATTCGAGTACATGGTTAATCATTCGAGTACATGGTTATGGGACTTCGTGCGGGTATATCTTGGTAGTGCTAGATACAGCGTGTAGGGACTGGGCGGTGCTTACAGGCTTCATACGGGGAACGCGAGCATTTGTTGGTGCGTGCAGGTAGGTGCCTAGACAAAGAAGCAGGTGACGTTTGCAGCGGGACGGTAACGCATATATCGGCCGCACATCAGTTACGTTAGGGAATAAAGGAAATAAAACAAGAACAAACAAACCCCGAGTCAAAACGCTGTATCATTTGCGAGGAATTCATTCAATGGTCTGGTCCGATGTGTAATATTCATGATATTCGGTGCTCTCCCCCTTCTCTCTAAAAGTATTACTTGGGCATTTGCTATGTTTGTACGAGCACCACGTCCTTCTTCCTCCCATGCGTTTTTACGCATGACAATAACATATCCATAAGCATCGACCATCCGGTCCACAGCCCTACTTGTGACGCAGCCTATGCTAGTGCGCCATTTACTGCGGCGGGGCTGCAAACGCCTCGGGAGGTAACTGTCCCTACAGTAGTGTCACAGTCAGCATCCGCCTGTCGTATCTCCTCATGTGTGATGCACGTCTGTCAAGTAAGCACATACCTTCTTCTCGCTGAAAATTAGCAAAGCCTGGTCAAAGTCCCATCCGACCTGTGACAGGCACATCTCCGAATACTGTGGCACCATGCCAGTTTGCCTGCAAAGCTCGGCAATCATTGCCTGGTGCTGAGCATCTGCATTGTCTGGGACTGGCGCAACAAATACATTCGGCAATGGACTGAAGGCCCTTAACGACAGTTGATCACTGACAACCCTGATGGCGCCCTTTCCTGGCTGACCGGGACCGAGGACGAATGTCCGAGAAAAGCTTCGTTTCCCGACTGTGGCCGTCTTTTGATCGTATTCTTCAAACTCTCCGTGAACACAGATGATGAGGCCATCAACACCCATGGGGCTTTGACCACTGGGATCAACTATACCAGGAAGAGGATGGCAGTCCATTATGTATTTGATGAGCTCGTCCTTGATATTAGGGTGCTTGGTAGGGGGCAGGCCCTTCCATAGTTCCTGAATGGTGTTTTCTCCCCTGAACAGTCGCTGGATGCGGGCGGGCTGATGTGTGATTTTGATAAGATTTCGGGAATATTTGATGTATGCGGCCCAGGGCATTGGCGTCGGGGCCTCCGAGTCTCTTACTGATTGAGTGTCAATAGCCAAAGAGAATTGGCTGTCGTCATCGTAGAACCTCGAAGCCAGCCCTTGTCGGTCGCTATCGTAACCAGCAAAAAACTCCAACAGAAAGTTCTCGCCGATGCCGTTAACATCACGAAAGTCTGGCCCGCTTTGAGGTATGGGCTTCGGCCTCGACGCAGCTTCTTGATCTGCAATTTGCTGTGGAGTGCGCAACTGTGTCCCGTTGACGTCCTGTAGTTTCGGAAACCACTGTAGGAGTGACGGTACGTAACTTGGTTCCGCGAGTTCGATGGGGTTTCCAGTCATGTAAATCGTCTCTAGGGACTTGAACCTGCCCTTCCACTTTTCAAAGCCTTGCATGTTGGCTATTTGATTGCCGCTCATGTCGAGATTCTTCAAATCCGGAAATGTCGTCGCCACTGATTCTACCTGGATGACATCGTCAATGTTATTTCCGGCCAAGCTGATGCTCTCGATGGCCGCTCGTTTCTCCGCGGCAGTCTTGAACAAGCCGTCACAAATCGCCATAAGTCCCTTGAACGTTTTCAACGCCCGATCTCGAGTCTCGAACATGCCTAGAGTGACAAGTTCGGTATCTGAAGCGAGCGCATCAAGCTTCAAGAGCTTATTAGCACCGAGATAACGCGCGCTTAAAATAGATTGCAATTTCGCTCTGAGTTCCTGAGTTTCCTTAGATTCGGTCGCCTTGTTTTGGTAGGCGAGATCTTCGTTGGACTCGACAATTTCCAGTTGAGCCCCGGCAAAGGTAAATGCGTTGAGCTTTATGATTTCGTCTGCGTCTGCCTTGGATGCCCCTATGAAAACGTAATCACCCACCATATGTGACTGCGAATGTTAGCGGAAAAGAATGGAGAAAATGTTCAGAGATACTCATAACCGGGGATAAGCCATGATATAGAAAAAAGACGCATCTCGGACAGGCGAGTCATGAGCCTCTTGGCAGAGATGGAGTAATGTTGTCGATGCCGTAGTTGTGCAAACACTTTGACGTGTTCGTAATACCATGACGTCGCTGTATCTCTTTGCGTTAATGACCGACATACCTTCTTGATCATAACCGATCGAACTGGTCTATTGAATGATGAGGACCTGAATGATGTTGCTTTCCTTTCCAAAAATTTCAGCAAGTCATTAAGACCACCATCCTGATTCCCAACGGCTTTACTCTGCTTCAAACCGTGGACGCGCAAAAAGTACACCTTGCCCCTGTTTCTGGTAACTTCTGCAAATCGTCCAATGGCCAAGCCAGAAGGGCCGTTTCCCTTGAGATGTCTCAAAACCGTCAGTGCTGCTGTTGATGCTCCACTTGAATGACTTCCGGGATCGGTTCTGGCAGATTTTAATCTGGATCGCCTCGCCTCACTGGCTGCAAGTCTGGCGGCTCGTTTTCCGACAGTGTCCATGTCAAGATCGCCATCAATATCCGTCCGCGTAGCTCCTGCCCTTTTTTTCTGTATGCCTCCTCTGGTAGTGGTTTTGGCTCCCGAGGTGGCACCTCTGTTAGCCCGCTGGGCCACAGAGGAACTGGGACCTTGTGGTGCCATGGTGGATAGTGACTAGAAATGGTTTTTTCAAGTGACTAGAAATGGTTTTTTCAAGTGACGCGCGCGTATTCTCAGCTCAGGAGACGAGGAAAATCGAAGTAGTATTGTATGTATATTTTCTTGGATCGTCTGCGTTATCGCGGGTGGAGGCGCGTCTCGATAACTTCCTGGCAGAGCCTTTTTTTTTTTAATTTGTGATTAACGTAGTGTTGGAATCCGAAATTTTCCAGATTTTTTGGTAATGACAGAACCACAGGAGGCGAGAGACTGTCGACTTCAAATGTCTCTGATAGGCTTAGAAAAATAAGTCTTTCGGCAACGAGGATTGACGACAGGAAGACCAGAGTGATCCGGTCGAAGAAAGTTGACGGCTTTAAGCCTCAAACGGGTGTGGCCAGCGACCGCTGTTGTCCTAGACCTTCTGTCCAAGAAAGAAAAACCGGTAAGCCTGGTTCCAGCGATTCCTTTGAGGGTTGCGACTGATGAATCACGGTCGAAAAAAAAAAAAAAATCATTGGTGGGGTGTGAGAACAAACAAGATGGCTGGGTTTGAAGAAAGAAGGTTTTACTAAGGTGACGTCCAGATAGACCCACTCGTCTGGCTCCAGTCACGAAGGCCGCCTGCGCTTTGTCATCCGATCGGCAGCAGATCAGGCATCAGATAATGCTATGATTCGTTGCAGCACAAACCAGATCGCAGCATGCAGCTTCTCTCTTATATTATTGAGTCATATTTTTTTTCGATACGCGGGCGGAGAACCATGGCCGAAATCGCGCGTATTGTGAGCTTTAAATCACAAGAGCTCTTTCTCGCTGGGGGTAGTTGCTGCTGAACAGGCCCCAGGTGGTACGTACCTAGGAAGCAGACTAATGGAGGGACAATCACGTGCTTCGGCATCCATTTCGCGTGCCGTCTCCGTGCAGCACGGCCAAAGCGCGTAAAGCGCTGGAAGCGGCCTCTATCAAGTTTGTGAGAGTGACGCATTGGAGTGAAAGCGAATGCCTCGATAAAACATCATCCACTATGCTCGGAATATAGTGCCTCTGTTTTGAAGAGAACATTTGCTGAAAACGAACGCGCAGACGAATGACGGACGAGACGTAATCCTTTGTTTCGAAAAACAAGCCGCCTGCAACCCGCGCCGTGTTTGCCATGGATGACGATGACTTTAGCGATGACATTGCAGATGAAGACTTATTTGAGGCATTAAAGCAGACGTCTTCGCCAAAAAGGGCTCAGTTGTCTTCGAACACAAATATTTGTGAACCTCAAAAACGGCGAAAACCAGATTCTCTATCAGCAGCAGCAGAGGTACTTGAAGACTTGCCCTCCGATGCCTTCTCATCGCCAGAACCCGAAATCAATGGCCTTGGGACATTAACAGAAGAATCTGGATTACCCAGCGATCCTCAAGGTACAACAAAAGGTCCAAGGCAGCGCAATGGCCTTGTCAGAACCGGCTCTGCTAGTTTTCGCCAAACGACTCTTTGGGGCACGGTCGCCCACGATATGGCGCCATCGCTGACACAAAATCCTAATCAAAGGGTTTTCAGAGCGGACATGCCAAAAGAAGATGCCAGTCATCATGAGATTGACAAAGAAGCGATGAAAACGTGGGTATACCCGACAAATTTGGGCGCCATTCGGGATTATCAGTTCAGCATTGTCAAGAACAGCTTGTTCAACAATACTTTGGTCGCGTTGCCAACTGGCCTTGGAAAGACCTTTATCGCTGCGACAGTAATGCTGAACTTTTATCGATGGACGAAGTCAGCTAAGATTGTGTTTGTGGCTCCGACAAAGCCCTTGGTTGCTCAACAGGTCGATGCATGCTACAATATTGTTGGCATTCCCCGGTCCGACACGACGCTACTAACTGGAGATATCCAGCCGGCGCTGCGAGTTGAAGAATGGGAGACAAAACGCGTCTTTTTCATGACACCGCAAACCTTGCTCAATGACTTATCTCATGGCTATGCCGACCCCAAAAGCATTGCGCTCATCGTCGTGGACGAGGCGCATCGGGCTGTAGGAGAGTATGCGTACGCAAAAGTGGTCAAACTCATCAGACGATTTTCCAACAGCTTTCGTGTTCTAGCGCTGACTGCTACCCCTGGATCAAAAGTAGAGACTGTACAGGAAGTCATTGATAATTTGGGGATATCACATTGCGAGATCCGAACAGAGGAGTCTCTCGACATTCGACAGTACGTCCATGACAGAAACACCGAACAAGTGGTGTTGGATCCCTCGGACGAGATGAATCTCATAAGCGAGCTGTTCACACAGGCGCTGAAGCCTCTGATGGACAAGCTCAGCTCCCAGAACATTTACTACGGCCGAAATCCTATGGCCATGACGACATATGGGCTGATGCAGGCGCAGAAAGATTGGTTTGGCACAAGAGGACGGCATGCGAATCAAGGCGTTCAATTTATGATGAGAGCAATCTTTAGTGTTCTTACTAGTCTTGCGCACTCTATCAAGCTGCTCAACTTCCATGGAATCAAACCTTTCTACGATAACATGGTCGACTTCCGAAGCGAGCAAGAAGAACGGGGCGAGAAGGGATCGAAGTATAAGCGCCAGATTGTCGAGCACGCCGGCTTTCGAAAGATGATGGACAAGGTCTCGGGCTGGCTCAAAACAGATGGCTTTGTGGGGCACCCGAAGCTCACGGCACTGGCAGACTGCGTTCTCAATCACTTCATGGATCAGGGAGAAGGATCAGCTACACGGGTTATTGTCTTTAGCGAGTATCGCGACTCGGCTGAAGACATTGTTCGTGAGCTCAACAAGCATCAGCCGCTGCTCAAAGCTAGCGTCTTTGTCGGCCAGGCTGACGGCAAGCGAGGCGAAGGGATGAAACAGGCGCAGCAGATTCAGACCATTGATAGGTTCAAGAAGGGAGAATTCAACATCCTAGTAGCTACGTCTATTGGTGAAGAAGGATTAGACATTGGACAAGTGGATCTGATTGTCTGTTACGATTCTTCCGCCTCACCGATTCGGATGCTGCAGAGAATGGGCCGGACAGGCCGCAAAAGAGCGGGAAACATTGTTCTACTTCTGATGAGAGGCAAGGAGGAAGACCAATTCGCCAAGTCCAAAGACAGCTACGAGAAGATGCAAAAGCTTATATGCGAGGGGAGTCGTTTCAACTTTCGATTTGACCTATCAAGCAGAATTGTTCCCAGGGATATTAGACCCGAGGTAGACAAGAGACATGTCGACATACCCATCGAAAACACGCAAAATCCATCTCTGCCGGAACCCAAGAAACGACGCGCTGGGGCGGCAGGGAAGAAGAAGCCTCCGAAGAAGTTCCATATGCCTGACGGAGTCGAAACAGGATTCCAAACACTATCGCACTTCATAATTGGTGGCGGTGGAGCCAAGTCAAAGCAAGCGAAGCCGGCACGAAATCCTGAGCTCGATGACATAGAGGATATTCCAAACCTGGGTGCAGTCGTATTGTCTAGCGAGGAGCTTAAAGAGCTCGACCGAACATATCGCGATCTGCCATTCAACCATAGTGTAGTTGAAGAAACAGATATGCCCAGCATGTCCGCTTTTCCCGCTCTGCAGAGACAGCTCCGGCCAGTTGTTGGTTTGAGACACGGCACTCAGACTAAGCGTATCGTGAAACTTTTGGCGAAAATAGCCAGCGATTCTAGTCGACCGGTCAGACAACGAGATTTCTCTCCCGACTCGAGCTCCTTTAGAGAAATACCCGTCAAACCATTCTTCGATTCGGATGGAGAAGGGTCGGGCCTCGACGACAAAGAGCCTGTCTCCTGCACGACAAAGAGGCGTAAAACATCCACCGCACCGACAGGACGTCAAAATAAAAGAAGAAAGACGAAGGCAGTCTTAGGCGCAACAGTGTCGTGGACAGAAGAGGCAGACGCACCCCACTGTGATGATGATGATGATGATAATGACGATGATGATGACGATGAGGAGAGGCCTCAAGCACCGCAGCCCGCGCAAGCGCAGACCCTGAAAGCTCCCAAGAAGACAAAAGCCAAAGGAAAGAAATTAAAGACAACATTGAAAGGCGGCGGCATCACCAGCAACGAATGGGGGGATGACTGCGAGCGAGACAGTGACCTCTTGGAGAGCAGTGGCTCTGACGACGGCGCAGATCTGCTAGACTTCGTCGTTTCCGACAATCAAGCGACCTCAAGCATGATGCGCGATTCGCAGCCAACGTCACCAACGACAGCCTCACCCACGCGCATGACGCCGACACCGACAGTGACATCGAAGTCAAACACTGTGGTCAGCCGGCCATTCTTCGTCCCTACACGCTTCAGCGCGACTCAGGAGAGCGATGACATGCCCGACCTAGACACTCTGATAGGACGGCCAGCAACCAAGCGGCCTCAGGCGAAGAAAAATGATCACACTGATCTCTCGCCACCGACCTCGGACTCGGATAATGTAAACACAAAACGCGCTGCTCGTGGAAGACGGCAGATTCTACACAGTGACAGCGAGGAATGAGTCTGTTACTGTAAACTGGCAGACGAAGGATTGCATGAGGGGAATGAACGACTCAGATCATAAACAGCCATCTCGATGAATGAGTCTGTGATTGTATACTGTGTGATGAGGGACTGTCTGAGGAGAATCTCCTATTCATGAAAAGTGCACGGTCACTCGATCGATAATTGGGAAACACACAGAAAAAAGATGCTGCACGGGTTTTGTGCCTCTTTGCCGGCGCACATGGGGGGGGGGCGGCGTTTATTTTGCTTAGCTAAAGGAGCGTTTTGATTGAGCTTCTTTCCACGGGGTGGCGGAAATGCGTGAATGGGAATAAGAACAGGGATACGAATAATACGAGATACAGCGTAGGACAGCACTAATTTCGTAGGAAAGAGATTCTTCGAATTTAATGGATGGTACATTGTTGGGCGTTTTCTCGCTTTGAAAGGCTGTGCTTGGTTGTGAGTGGCGATCTAGGTACGGGAGCGGGGAGGATGTCGAGATGACGCGAAGCGTAAAAGGAAAATGGGGGAAAGTCCCGCGAGTAAATTGTCCTGTCGACTTTGGTAACTGGCTTTTGTCGCAGATCATGTTCATATTTTCGCTGCACCATCTGTGGTTCATGCCCACATCTGATGTATGAATAATGTTCTTTGGGTAAAACTATCATTTAGAGGTGACCAGCACCGGTCGACTAGGTAGAACTCAAAATCGCGGATTTCCCACACAGTCGAGATATGACTAACAAAGAAACAACAGTATGTTCATTGGGGTGGACCGGGCTCATGACCCAAAAATCCAGATGAGATGGATATTCTATATGACAGCACTTCTTGGGGAAACCTGTCATGAGGCTCAGCAAAAGTCTAAAGAAGACCACTCCAATAGCTCTGAACGTACGTCCTGAAAGCAAGCAAATCCAGTATTTTACTTCCAGACTAGAATTTGCTTGCTACCACGACTTAGGTTCAAAACCATTAGAGCTTTTTGTTGACCCGTGTAGCATATTCCCAAGTAGAGAGTTGACTATTTCCCCTTTTGTGTCCCCAAGTACCAACACCAAAGGCAAACCCATTCTCAGAAGCCCTCGTCCATCATGGCAAAAACCCGCTCCTTTTCCAAGCACAAAAAAACAAGAGTTAGCACATTAAGTATTTCTGATCAAAATAGGAAAGAAAGCGCCCCATCCCTTGGAAGTGGACAGAGCATAAGAACGCGGATAGAAAATAAAAATTCTCCAAGGGGAACGAAAAATCTCTTCAGAAACCCAAGTTATAAGCACCACTCCCCCCACCCATGTCCAGCCCATCCCAGAACGAGGATCCTCAACGCACCCCAGTTCACCCCCAACACACATGACGATGCGTTTGAAAAGAAAGAGTAAACCAGTTGAAAGTAGTGGCGGGATCAAAAAGGACTCGTAGGGGGACAAGCTGGACACAAGCCAAGGGGACCGTCCTGCCTTCAAGGATTATAAAATATACGAAGGCAATCTGATCCGGGGGGTGTCTAAGACGGCTCTTCCTAAAGATTATTTTGGAGGGTTGTAAAATTCGATACTTTCATCATTTTGAGATTGTGAGGGTGTGGGAGACAGCGCAAAACACGCACACACAAGAAAAAATTGCAGACGCAGTGTGTTTCTTTGTGTGTTTTTGACAAAGACATAAAAAAAACAAAGGATGAATGAAGAAAGGGCAAGAGGGCAGGACAACGTGGTAACACTTACATTGGTTGCGGTGCTTTGTTAGAGGGGAGGAAAAGAAAGAGAAGAAGCAAACTTTTGAGCTTGCGCCAAATGAGCGAAGAAAAGAGCTTTGCGTTGTGCATGTGGGTCCGCGGGGAAGAGGCAGAGATGGCCAGGCCAATCAGATAGGTGGGCGGTGGGGCTGCGCTTCTTGACGTAATAAGGCAGCATAGCATGGCCGCCTGCCTGCCTGGGCGCGCATCGATCAATCATCAGACCAAGGTCAGACAGATCCCGACCAGACCCGACCAGACCAGACCAGATACCAGACGAAGCAACCCTCCATCCCGCACTGCCGCTCCAGTGTTTTATTTCTGCAAATAAAAGCCCGCCCCATTTCTCGCTCCGTCGAGCCTTTTCAAACCATCAAGACGCCGCGAAAACGAGAGAAGAACAAGAACCAAGACAAACCTTACCAAGGGAAACAAAACACCATGGTCTGCGCTGGCGCAAGGGCTGTCTCGGTCCTCAAGTTTGTGGGGACCGTGTCGTTGGGTCTGTTGACGGTACGCTTTCTCTCCTCGGCCATGACAAAAGAAAACCACGTCATGGCAAAATAAACATCAGCTAATACAACACACCATCTGAACAGGGCGTCTCCTACACCGTCTTCAGCCTCACCCTCCCGTCGCTGCTCCGTCTCCCATCCTCGACATCCGCCTCCCAGGCCATCGCCTCCCTCACCAACAGCCTAAGGACGCCTCTCCTCACGCTGACGTCTCTGGCCTCGGCCCCGCTCCTCCTCTGCTTCGTGCTGTCGCCCCGTCGCGCTCGCCATCCCTATCTGCTATATACCTCGACTCTCGCTATGCTCTCGATGCTCGTGCCCCGACTTATGGCACAGCCGAGCTCGGGCCTTGCTGTCGCGACTAATGCTCAGAAAGCGGCCAGAAAGCCTTCTCCTCCGCGGGTCGGAATGGAAGCGAGCTACGAGGTCCTGGGGGATGTGCACAGCGAAGCGGCCAGCGAGGAAGAAGTGGAGGAGGTGAACGGGGAGGAGGTCAGGGCACAGGTTGATGCTCTTTCGAGGGGTTATCTTGCCCGGACGGGTCTCGCTGCCCTGGGATTTGCTATGGCCGTGGTTGGGCTGTGGGGGGATGGTACGACTTCCAAGGCTGTTGTTGTTGTGACGTAAAAAAATTGTAGCTGGTTATAGGCATATTTGCGAATTGGGGGTTTTCCCCCCTTGGTGTGGAAATGAACAGGAAACAAGATATCAAACTTCCGCTCGATTGTAGGCGGATTGTCTCTACTTATGTACTCCTCTGGCTGATGCTATCAATCTACACTTTTGTTCATCTTTCACCACGTTCACATGACTGGCAGAGAGCCGTCTTGGAGTTGCTATGTGCCAGGACTCTGCCTTTTACTATCAAGGATGTTCATGTCGCTAGATTGATACAATGAATCATCGATTGTCGCCACACGAGTTATCCAAATATATACACTGGGATGACACAACATATAATACATATACATACACATACACATGTAAATGACTGGATACATAAGAAAAAAATCATGGCCAACTTTACTCATCATCGATTTCCTCATCACCCTCCTCATCCGTTTCCTTTTTGGGCTCAAGCCAAGCGCTTTCCAATCGATCCGCCAGCGTCTTCGTCACAAAATCACCCACCTCCTCACGGTCATTTCCATTCTCGACCGAGACAGCAGCGTCGTCCTCATTGCGGCGGGGAGAGATTACGTCGTCAAAGTACCGCGAACCAGTATGCTTCTCGCCGAGTCGTCTGGCCACGTCGTTGGCTTCGTTGAGGCTCACGAGTCGGCGCTTCCCGGGGTGCTTGCGCATGGCCGTGGCGAGGAGGTCCCAGATGACGGCCTTGAGTTTGGTGTTTGATAAGTCTCTGGTGAGCTTTCCTTCACCGATGCCCATGGCCCGGACGATGCGAACAAGATCCTCGGTAGTGTATGCTTCGCTGAGACCCAGATCGGCAATGTCTGCCCTCAACAGCGTGTCGGCTTTCCCTCCCAGAGCGGCCTCGTCTCTATATTCATCTATGCTCTTATCTACAAGTTTTGTAGCTTTGTCACTTTTGTCGTTCTTGGGCAGTTCTGGTCGTGTAAAGAGTTTGTCGATGAATCCGTCGTGTGCTAGTTCGGCGGGTGTGCGGCCCACGGCGTTCTCGCGATATATTTGGTGAGGGTTGTGATCTACGAGCACCTTGACGATGGAAAGCATATCCTTCTTGACTGCGGTGTGTAGACAAGTCTCGCCTGCTCCGTTCAGTAGATCTAGTTCGCGGCCCTGAGAGTAACCGAGGACGAGCTTGAGTGTTTCCACAACGTCTCTCTCATCCTCGTACGTCTGATAGTCGGGGTGTTTGACGTAGGAGTAGTACCGGTGGCCGGCCTCGACTTCACCTGTGGATCCCAGACCAGAAGCCTGACAGATCCACGTGTGGAGGGGCGTGGTACCATTCTCGGTAATATTCTTTCGCTGCACGAAAAGATGACCTCGAAGTCCCTCATCAAACAGATCCAGCATGGATTTGAGTTGTGTAGCTTTGGGCAGCCTCGAAAGACAGGCGTGAAGGATATTTTCTCCTTTTAGATTCCGAGTTGATTGGTCTGCACCAGCATCCACAAGAATCTTGGCTAAGTTCGTTCGGCCAAGCCTGCAAGCGATCATGAGAGGAGTTTGTCCATCACATGTCTTCTTCTCGAGATAGTCCGGACAGTTGTGGACAAGATACTCGAGCAATTCAGCCGATTCGCCGGAGCTTCCTAAAACGGCGCAATGGATGACCAGATCATCTGTTTCGATTATAAGAAAGACGGAAAAGAAGATTGCCTGGGAAAAGGTAATGACTCACTATCAGCACCCAACCATTTCGAAATAGCTCGGTCAAAACCCCCAGGACTTTCTTTGAGATGCTTAAACCTCGCATCGTTACGGGCAGTCTTCGATTTTCCAAACTCCGCATAGAGCTTGTGGGGTTTATCACTTGAGAAGAATTCCACACCATGTATTGAGCCTTCCAAAGCCGCATGAAGAAGTGGAGGCGTTTTCATTCCACTGGTGCGTGTGAGCACATTGCGACCAGCGTTTGCCCAATCCTTTCTGCATTTCAAGGGAAAATAAAATAAAAAAAAAAGGCTGGTCAGCAACAGTTAAACATTAACGACACACTTCCTGGCAAAACTCACCTCTTTTTGCCGTAAACGGTGAGGCCTTGGTAGAATCGCGGCTTCTCCTTCACTTCCACACCACTTCTTCTCACAAGGTGGTCAAGAGGCACACCGCCTCCTGTTCGCTTTATGATGAGAGATAGTAGTTTGATTTCGCCGTGTTCTACTGCCCATCGGAAGTCTTCCTCGGGAAAAGTGAACATGCCGGGTTCCATGGCGTCGTCATTGGTGGCCTGTGTTTGTTGCTCACTGAAATGCTCAGCCATATCAAGTAATGCCTTCAAACCGACGGCATCATGCTTTTCTAACACATGTCTGAAAAGTGTATTCTGTCTCGACTCGTTACTGGAAGCTTTGCCATTTTTCGTGGTGAAAGATGACACCGACGCGCACATGTGTTCTATCGGCGTGACATGAGATTTTACCTGCATCGAGCACTGGCCAACGTCATCGATGGTAAAATTTTTATCAACAAAGTGAGGTTCGATTTGTGGCTCCCTAGCATAGTCGCCGCTATCTTCTTCGTCGCTGCAGCTTTCACTGTCCTCATCTTGACTCTCCCGCTTCATCCTGTAACGGACGTCGTCTTTGTCTGGTGCAGACCACTGGGCCTTTACAATATCGAGAATGGCTCGCGCAACGTCGAGTCGTCCGCGCAAGAAGGCGACCGAGAACGGACTATTGTTGAAGTTGTCCGATATAACAATTTTCAAAGGAGCCTGTTTGTTGTCAGCACCCCACGCCTGGAGTGTGAGATCCTTGATGCGACGGAGATTGCCAGCCCAAGCGGCTTCCATACTAAACCCCACTAATGTTAGTAGCTGTAATGGGTGGTGAACAATCCAGAACAGAAAAAGAAAGGAGAATGAGACCGGACGTACAGCTCGACGTATCCATCTCTTCTTGCCTCGGTCATGTCCGTGTCAGATTTGAAAGCGAGCTGGAAAATGTAATTGTCGCTCTTATTTTCTGTCTCATCCCCCTGAAGTTCATCCCTTTTCTTCCGCTTCTCACAGTCTACCTTGGGAAAGAGATCTATAAAGGTTTTCGCCCCTTTGCTGAGCATGTGTTTCTCAAGAGATTGATAGGCAACCAGAGTTTCTTCGATAGCTGCTAATTTTTCTGAGGCCCCTTTAGCGTCTTGGGTCCCTTGAAGTTTCTTCTCATACGCTCTCATGCTCTCAGAAAATGCCTTTTTCTTGGCCCTCACGTCTTGTGAGACCATCCAATGCTTGTATGTGCCGCTTTCGATTTGTTCAAGATAGGCATCCAAGCCTGGTATCGGAACTGGCCTGGTTAGGTTGGAATGCTCGCATTCATACGCAGATAAAGTGTCGATCATGTCTCGAACAAGGTCAAGAGCTGAAGTTCCGATGACATAATTCCGTCTCCAATTGTTATTCAACATGTCGTTAGATTCCTGCGTTAAGGCATCTATATCAGGACCGTGTTCTAGGAGGTACATGGCACCTTCCGTGTTTCCAGACCTGATGGCGGTGATTAGCGGTGACTCATACGACCGGCTGTAGGCTTTCTTGGACCGCTCCAAGTCCCCAAGCTCACGCGACATCATGGGAGTAATCTTGGCAGCTTTCAGCCATGTGTCAAAATCAATTTCGGCGAGTGCTCCTGAATTCAGGAGCTTGAGAACTAGGATAGGGTCGCCACGCTGCACGGCGGCATGCAGAGGTGAAGTAGTCTCCGGGTTCCAGCTGTAACCGGACAAAACAATATGGTTGATGGCAGATTTGATACCTGTCTTGTCGTTCTCTAGAAGTTCGTCGACAATTGCGGTATCGCCATACTCAACGTAGCGATAGAAAGCGGTGCAGCCTTGGGCATCGGCATGAGATGAAGTGGCGCCAAGCTTGAGAAGAAGCCGAGCCATCGAGATTGCTTTTTCCCTGGGAAGACCTAGTGCCAGCGTCAGGGTCAAAATGGCCGCAACGTCATCAGATTCATATGTGTTCAGAAACTTGACGGGCAAGATAGAGTCGGCTCCATACTAGAGTTAGAGTCAGCAGGTGCCACAAGAGGTAAGCCGTGGCGAGGTTAGACGTACTTCGCAGAGAAGCTTGACCGTTTCTTCATGCCCTTCAACAATAGCCAGATGCAATGGTGAGCAAGGCGTATCCCAAGCAAGCACGTCGATTTGATAATAGTCTGGCTCATCTTCGGAATCTGCCAACTCAGGATCATTTTCTTTTTCACCGGAGCCTTTGGTTCTCAAAACATTGACGAAAGAGCCGGTGCCGAGCGACTGTACGTCCGCTTCGGTTTTTTCACCATCATTAATGAGTTCGATGTCAGACTCCGAATCCAAATCCTCCTTTTCACCGCCGTCGGACTTTTCATCAATGAGATCCATTTCTCCAGCATAAGTGGTTGTTCTTTTATCCCCTGATCCTTCATTAGCTGTCTTTTGAGCGTGTGTCTGGCGACCGTCGATCTTGTCGTTAAGGGTTGCTTTGCGCCGCCTGGCCTGCCGCTCTTGCTCAAGCTCCTCATTCTCAATGCTTTTGTCCATCAGAACTTTGATGATCTCATCACTGCCGCGAGCAGCAGCCAAATGTAGCGCCGTTTTGCCATCGGCAAGACGAGCAGTCAAGCGGGATCCATGGTCCACCAAACACTTCACCACATCAGTATTTGAGCTCATGACAGCGAGCTGCAGAGGAGTTCGACCGGTGTAGTCACGCTTGTTCGGGTCAGCACCCTCCTGTGAAAGCCAATTGAGTACCTCATCAATATCGGCATCGACAATGGACTGGCAGAGTCGTGCGGTATTCCCGACGTAGGCCATATCGGTCCAATCTTTCTCAGTAAGAGGGTTGAAAGAGCCAATCTGTTGTCGACCTGGATCATCAATGAGGAAATTTACTTTGCCAGAGATATAGATTTCGGCTTCCTTGTCTGCGATTTCAATTTCTTCCGAAGTTATGGGTCTTGGACAATTGCCGCAACAGTCCTCAATGACATCCTCGACGCGCCCGAAAAATGCTGGATGACGATGTAGATAGGCTTGGCGGTCCTTGGGCTGATTCCATTCAGCGTTCAGAAGCAAGTCGCGGGTATAACACAATTTCTCAATACGCTTGGCGTTGAAGTTTGCGCCGTAGGGAACGGTAAAAGTATGGTAGTTGCTAACGTCCTCCTGAGAAAGCCAATCAGCTATTTCATCTTCATGAGAATCCTTGATATTGCCCCTCATCGGCATGAAGGACCTATATCGAGCTGGTCTTCCACGCTCGGTCCGCCGCTTGTTGAGGTACGTTTCTCGAGCATGATTTGTGGGCAAGCGCTCAAGGACCAGAAGCCTTGCCAGACCCAGTGTCCTCTGAAAGCTTCTTTCGAAGATGGTTGGATCGACCTTGGTGCGATCCAACTCGGGCCAGTAAACTTCAAAGTTCCGATGTGAGTACTTGGAAAGACGATTCTCATAAGAGGGGCTTCGACGAGACAGATCAACGTGATTAATCTGGGTAATGAAGCTTCCAAGTGCTCTAGGAGTGACGTAAACCTGCCTCCCGTCGTATGAGCCACCGGCAGCATCGATATCAAAGCCAGTGAGAATCTCACTGACAGACTTATAAACACGCAAAACAATCTATCACCATATTTCAGCAAGTGATGATCGTAGATCGCTTTCACAGAAGGATTAAAAGCGGAAAGGTGGTCCAAAGGGAAAGAATAGGAGGGTGGGGAGAGAAGACAGATACGAACCTGGATATGCCGAACAGGATACTGACTGGCAATGGTTATGGCATATTTGGTGCGGACAACGGTGACCTCATTAAGCAGAGCATCTTTGATTGCTCGTTCAATCTGCTTAATTTTCTCGAGGGCTTGTTCGTGAGTTAGCCCGTAAAGGAACAAGTCTACGTCTGAGGCTGGACAGAACTTTTCATGATAGTATTCTCGTAGCTTTCTTTTCGAAACCCTGAAAGCTTCCGGAACGGGCAGCAAGCAATTGACAACGGATGATCCGGCGGCGACAATGTTCTTCCAGTCAAGCTCAATAAGTGAAGACTCGGAAAAGACGTTGAAGTTGTTCTCGAACTCAGAAAAGTCGGTCACCGTGGCCGGGGAACCATGCAGCCTACGCTTTTCCTCGGGAAGAGGCATGATATAGCGAGACTTTTCTTCTTCTGACTCGACAGACAGGTCTCGTGCTCGAGTGGTGATTTTAGAGGTATCCTCTGTGAAAAGCGGAACCACGTTCAGATAGGGGTCATTGAGAATCGGGTTTTGGCGATCTTGTGCGTAGATCTCTCTCAAACGAGCCTCGTACTGGCGGTAAGGCTTCATGATATCTGCCATGGGCGTTTCAGGATGCTCAGCAATGTACCGCGCCAACCCCGTGAGAGGGACGGGCAACTGGGGCAGATTTGAGGCAGCCATGTCTCTGGAGCGTGACGATACAAGCGAAGAAGAAGGGGACTAATGATACAAGCTGGCAGCAATGATGACTGGGAGAATCACAAGGCAAGTAAAAGTGTCTGGCCTGGTCTGGTCTGTCCGCACGTGGCTGACAGCTGCGCAACGCCGCATTGGCAGCTGTCAGCTTCGTGGGCGGGCATCGGGGATGGCAGCTTTATACATGGAGGCAGCATGAGCATTGCGGTGCGGTCATGTGGCATTGAGAAGCTGAACGAGAAGCTGAAAGACCCTGCGGTGCAGCGAAGGTGCCTGGAATCGAGAAGCAAGAGGCTAGCAGACGCGGGTTCCTATGATGGGATATTCTTAGGGTGGGATGTTTCCTGGGACGGGATTTGATGCCGGACCTCCAAATATCAATATCCATGTCAGCTGGCTGGAGGCACCCGACCAGCCGCCAATGCGCTAGGCCAGGCAGCACTCGCTAGGCCAGGCAGCACTCGCTAGGCCAGGCAGCACTGAGCTACTGAGGCACCCTGTGCTGCGCCGACTGGAGGACAGATGCCGGGTGGGGGGGGGGGGGGGGGGGGCGCTGCCGCTGAGCGAGTCCAGACCAAGACCAGTCCACGCTGCGTGTGGGTCGGTGACTCTCCGTGCTTTCTATTCGCAACGACTCTTCACGACTCTTCACGACTCTTCACGACTCTTCACGACTCTTCACGACTCTTCACGATTCTTCACGTATAGCATCTCTATCTTTCGCGGTGTTTTCGGGCCCCAACCATGGCCCTCAATTGCCTCTGCAGGCAGCTTTCAGACTGTCTCGAGTTTAATCATGACTTGACGTTCATACAGGCGTTCATGTTTCCATTCCGACTGTCAATCAACACCATTCCACAATCTGAGCAGTGAGCACCTGGGTCCTTCCCCAACTCCTGACTCCCGAGCTTCTGCTATCAGACCACCGACACGAAGGCGCAATCAATCGCATCTCACAATGAGTACATGCCTCGGCTTCGCCGTATGCATCAGAATCTGACAAAGTGCGTCCCATGGTCATGTGTCATCAGCTTCATGCTCGGCTGGCCTTTCTCACTATCTACCTTCTTGGGCTCATCCAAATGTTCATGATATCTCGCTGGTCATACCACGTAAACAACAAGATCCTATCGACTCAAATATTCATCATCATACTGGACTTGAATCCTTTCTAGGATCTTCCCTAGGGGAGAGATAATACGATATAGTGACAAGCAGCTTGCCACCTCCCGAAATCGCGAGAGCAGTTGGGGAGCCCACCCTTCTGTAGATCGCCGCACCAACCAGTGTTCCAATGGCCAAAGACGCGAGAAATGCAATTCTTCTGGTGCGAGGCCGGTTCTTCATTGCGAAAAGTTTCTCATCCATCATGAGGTCTACCCAGGCCGCCGTGGCCATGGCCGTACTGATTTCCGTCATGGAAAAGCTCCGCGATTGTATCACTTGGCTGCCGGCTGCGAATGCCAGAAGTCCGATGACAGCCAGTGCTTCCGGGCCATGCCATGCGATGCCACGCTGGTATTGAACTGCCGCCGCTGCCAGTACAAACGCGGACTGGATCAAATTGCACAGCATCAGCCACCATCGTTTTCGCGGTCCGATCAAGTGACTGAGCTGACCTGTCATCCAGCCTGCCCCCAAGAACAACCCCAGTGCCATGCCTATATTTGCCGTGATAAACATTTCGCCGTCCAGCCGAGGAAGTATGAGAGCTAAACATAAAAATACAGTATTTCCGGTCTGGTTGGATGCAAAGCAGTGATAATCGGGGAACGTTGTGGCATCTGCATGGCGGCAACATGGAAAAGTCAATCATGTGTTTTGATGTCTTGATGGCTTGACAAGCAGGAAGCAAAAAAGTCTTTCTCAATCTCATGGCTTGTGACTCACCTTGAATGCCGGTACAGAATGTCAGAATCAACAGTTGAAGCTCGGTGAATGTGGAGCTCCTCAAGTCTTCGTTGAAATGGTTCCACACAGCTGAACTAGATTTCTTTGGCTCCTGGAGCCGAGCTTCGTCCGGGTTTAAGGTCATTTTGGGTGTGGTTTGAATCAAGTCATGATCTACTTGTTCGGAAGACGTGAAGTCTGATAGCAGCATGACTTTCCCCCCCAAAAGGTAATAGTATGACTCGTCGCTAAGACAGGAACTTGGCAACTAAATTTGCCATGAAGTGGCTTTTTTTGTCCCCTTTTCTTTTTTGTGTGTGCATGAAGCTCAAAATGATTTCAGACTCGGAGGGGGTTAACCACTTTGTTGAGAAAAAATAGACGGAACGGCAAAGTCCTTTGATGGGACGCGGCACGTTACGGACCAAGGATGGCCGAGCCGATAGCCGCAACGGTGGTAATGGCGGCAATACTGGACTTCTCTTATTGATCGACCCAATCATTAGTCACAATAGTCTACTTTGCGAAGAAAAACATGATTCGGGCCGGCTGCGGGATCCAATGTCTTTGTACATGTTGACAAAGAACAACCTCCTTCCAAGAAATACAAAAACTGTCTTCGCAGCGCATGGTGCCCCCGGTATTTCATGACGTGAATAACTTGACTCCACGAAATATCCGTTGAAACAATCGGGTTCTTGGCCTTGGCGATACGAGATTATCTTCGTTTTCGACATGAATTACGGGATTGTTGTTATGTCAGAAGACGTGTACGTTCTAGTACAGACGTGCAAACACATGCTTCACATACTACGTCACGTATGCATGCAAGAGGTCTGTTTTGTGGCCAGCCCACCTCAAGAGCACAATTCGTGAGGACGAATCATGGATGCCGAAGTGGTACGGCCCGGAGAGACGAGGCGGACCCACCCGGCTCGGTGGTCAGCGGCTGGGTTGTGATCAGGTCCGGAGCTGTCCCGACCCGCCGATGCCGCCGATGCCGCCGACATCCATTGAGCCCTGATAGGTCTGCATCTTGACCAAGTCGCCTCAATGAGGCGCTTGGATTGCGAAGCGGTGGGAATTCTGGTGACGGCCCGCGCAGACTTCCACATCCCCGCCCAGAAAGTCCAAGAAAGTAGCCATGGAGCCATCCAGTCAGTACAGTTCTGGCCATCCGTGTGATCGCGCAGATATCACAACTGACGGCACACAACGTGCTAACAAACCATAAGCCATTTCAAAGGAGCCGTACGGTTCTGGGTGGTCTCAAGTTCCACTTGGAATCTCGCCGAAAAGCAAAACATTGGGGAGGGGGTGATATCGAAGTCACGTGAGCACGCATTTGCTGACTAAGGCGGACGCGGTACGCGTTGATTCGCGGTCCGCACGTCGACATGGGGAATGGAATATTGAGAGCAACTGAACGAACTCGAAAGGGCAGGAGGATTAAGGAAGGGCTCATGCTCCGTCCGAAGCAATTTGAACGCAAAAGAAAACGGAAACTCGTCCAATGCCGCCTATAACTTGCTAATAATTCGGTCCGACAACCTTCTTGTCGGCTTCATGACGCGAAATAACCTTGCCCCCCAATTGTCCTGGCTGCTAAGAAATACCCGGTTGGCCAAACCACCCGTGTGGTCACTCCCACCAGCGAACGATATTCTGGTCTCCAGAGGGTCACAGTCGTTCAATTCCACTACAGGAGCGTCGCAGGATAAATCCTGTACCTCAAAAAGCCCTCGGAAGAACGTTTCTGATCGAAGAGCTGGGCCGTCGAGCAATGTTAATACTCTGACCGGGTGGGGGGAGGACATTGTCGACACGTCACAGGTCATTAAGGTGGTAGACGACAACATGGTTCGATTGACATCAACCTCGAAATCGAAGCGGCCGTCTTTGATTTATCAAAGTAACAATCCGCTGCCAACTCCGCTAGGCACCGGCGAAGCTGGGCACAAGCCCCGTCAGGGTACATATGATCAGAACAATGGTCAGTGCAAGCCCGGACGAACTCCCTGCATAGTGAACTTGTGCTAATCTGTTGGCAGGCCTCAGCACGCCGAGACACAGGAGACAAAATTCGCCTCTGAAGCTCGTTCCTTCTTTTGCTGCCCCTTCGCCGGCACCCAGCCTCGAGTTTCCAGATTTCGACGCCGATGACTTGGAGTGTATGGATCTTACGAACGATTCGATAGACCAAAATACATCGAGAGATAGTGATGTGAAAATGTGGGATACTGAGACCGCTCTATGGTCACCCCTGCCAGCTAGAAGCAGTAGGAAGAGGAAGAGCAATGATATGAGTAAAAATAATGCAACCCAGGAGGACAGCTTCCCCGATGTATACGATGTTGTGGGCACCGAGCCTCCTGCTTTGACCCCTGGGAATCGATCAGTCATACGCCGAGCCGGTCTGTCGAGTACTACAAAATCGGGTCGCAAGCGTCATGCCAAAGAGTCATCGAAAAAATTGATGACAGACATCCCGAGCGACCCCATGCAGGACATCATGGTGGCCATGTCCTCGCCGTCGAGACGTGTTGTCGACCGTCGAGACCACTTGAATGCTTCAAGATCTCCAAGAAAAGATGCCGTTGCGTTCTCTGAGCGATCTGACGATAGTTGCAAGAAGAGAAAGGCTAACAATCCATACGAAGGGATTCTCCCACCTGTTTTCGAGCAGGAGTCGTTGCCAACACCAGCAGAACTCGATCAAAGTAATGACTGCATTCCGGATTCAGACGAAGAGTTTCTGACACCACATTCGCATAATGCTTCTGTTATCTCGCGGCAGCCTAAGCCGTCTTCAAGTTCTGAGAGCGCGAACAACACACGCAAAACTCTGCTCAGTGATGTTGATTCAAGCCTGAGTCGGGATAGCCCTAGCCTTGATGCCTGCGAGTTTGCAACTCAGAGGACAATTCCTGCAGATCAAACACCGAAGATATTGGAGTACCTGAATCAGAATCCGCAAACATTAGCGGCGCGACGCGAGGCCATTGTACTCGAGATACAACGCAACGGGGCTGATTTCATGAAAGCTATAAACGAAAGGTGGCCAAAGGAGAAGCGTGGGGAAATTAAAAGCGAGAAAGAGAGACTGCAGAGGCAGCAGAAAGCAGTGCAGGAGCTGAGCGGTTCCTTGGAATCGTATGCGAAGCTCTGTGAGCAACGGGAGCAGCTTGCTCAGCAAGTCGCCATGTCATATGCAGACAGCATCGACACAGAAGATGACGAGGCGCGTCTGGACGAGTTGACGGATGTGATCCAAGAGCGCGAAGTATCGCTTGGCAGACTCGTCGTGGGTGCTGGGTTTGACGAATCTCACGTTCCTATGCTTGCATTGCCCAGCCCGTCAGCAGGAAATACGCTAAGCAATGTTGTTTTCGGCACACAGTCCCTGGAATCCCCGGCGGTGAACATGTCTCATGCTTCATCATGGCATCAAAGTTCAGCCGGAGGAGCATCAACTCAAATCGTACATCAAACTCAGTTGCCCGGCTCCTCGCAACATATGACACGTGTTGCTCCTCTGCGGAACCAGAGTCTGATGATCGAGGACGCACGGAACATGTCTGCCGACAGAGCGTTTCCCAGACAAGCGTCGTCGACACCAGTTGCTTCTAGAGCACAGATGTCGACCGATGCTCCGATAGCCGAGGACAATGAGGACGAATTCTCTGAATTTGACGAGGCTGAGCTTCGCCCGTCGGCATCTGCGCGTCCCCGAAATATCAATGGGACGGCTGCTGCAGTCTCATCACATAATCCAACTGCAACGCGCCGTCCACATCATGCTGGAGATAACTTTAGTGACTTTAGCGATGACGACGATATGTTGGCGTTTGCCCAAGACTATGAGACTCGTCAGTCCTTCGAGGACGACCTCGAGGCATCACGCACAGTATTCTCAGAAACGTCTGGGAATGCCATGCCACCTCCTAAAACGAAGATGCCGACAAAACGCCAAAGCGCACCTATAGTCCCGGAGCTTCGGATACCACCTGAACTGATGAAACACCCCTGGTCGCCAGAGGTGCAAAAAATGCTTAAAGACCGGTTCAGAATGAAGGGATTTCGCCACAACCAGTTGGAGGCAATCAATGCAACATTGGCTGGCAAGGATGCTTTTGTGCTGATGCCCACTGGAGGCGGCAAATCCTTGTGTTATCAGCTGCCTGCGATTGTCAAAACAGGAAAGACGCGAGGCGTGACGGTAGTTGTCTCACCCTTGTTGAGTTTAATGCAGGACCAGGTTGACCATATGAAAGCTTTGGGCATACAGGCTGTAGCGTTCAACGGGGAATGCTCGGCCGAGTACAAGAGACAGGTCATGAGTGCTTTCGAGGAACGCAGTCCCGAGCACTTCATCGAACTGCTCTATGTCACGCCGGAGATGGTCAGCAAGAATACCGCCTTCAACAACGCGATGCAAACGTTATATCGGAGGGGCAAGTTCGCTCGGCTGGTCATTGATGAAGCTCATTGCGTCAGCCAATGGGGCCACGACTTTCGACCCGACTACAAGACCCTTGGACAAGTCCGCAAAAAGTTTCCAAATGTTCCTGTCATGGCGCTGACTGCCACTGCGACGCAAAATGTCATCGTGGACATCAAACACAATCTGGAAATGATGAATTGCCAGGTATTCTCGCAAAGTTTCAACCGGCCGAACCTTTACTATGAAGTTCAACCCAAGACGTCCAACTCAAACGCAACCGAGAGCATTGCCGCCTTGATCCAGGCCAAATATCCCGGCGTCACGGGCATCGTGTACACTATCTCTCGCAAGCAGGCAGAGGATGTCGCGACGAAGCTTAGTGCACACGGTATCACGGCACGTCACTACCATGCAGGAATCGATCCTCAGGACAAGGTTCAGGTCCAGACCTCATGGCAGAAGGGGCAGATCAAAGTGGTCGTTGCTACCATAGCCTTTGGCATGGGTATAGACAAGCCGGATGTGAGATTTGTTGTGCATCACGGACTTCCCAAGAGTCTTGAAGGCTACTATCAGGAAACAGGTCGTGCTGGTCGGGACGGCAAGCCGTCAGACTGCATTCTCTTTTACGGAAAGGGGGACATAAGAGTCCTCAAGAAATTGATTGCAGGCGGTGATGGCAACGACGAGCAAAAAGAGCGGCAGATGGTTATGCTGAATCGAGTCACGGCCTTTTGTGACAATAAGTCGGACTGTCGACGCACTGAAGTACTGCGATATTTCGGAGAGGACTTTACGCCGAGCCAGTGCCATAAGAGCTGTGACAATTGCCAGGCGGGCTTGGTTTTTGAGCAGCAAGACTTTTCCACATATGCCATTGCTGCCATTCAGGTCGTACAAGTTCAGAGACGTCTGACAGCTAATCAATGTGCAGACATCCTGCTGGGCAAGAGGTACCCCAGTGGTGAGGAAAGGCTTTCCGACGAGCAATACGGCATGGCAAAGGGGCTGAAGAAGCACGAAATCGTTCGAGTCATTGACAAGCTGTCGGCTGAGAAGGCCTTCAACGAGCTCAATGTCGTTGGAAACTATGGCGTGGCCATTCAGTACCTTGAGATTGGGGCCGCTTCTCGCCTGTTCCTTAGCGGCCAGCGGAAACTCATGCTCACCATTCAGGTGGATGAGAACAAGGGCTCCCGCGTCTCGAAATCAAAGACCAAAAAAGCGACAAAGAATAAGGCAAAGGAATCAGATACATTTGCTGTGCAGTCGACATATGTGTCCTCGCCCGTCGAGGGACGGAACAAGCGAAAACCACGAGTAGTGGAGATGTTTGACGGAAACGACTATCAGATGACAAGAAACGGTTACGCGAATGATGGCTTTGTCGTCTCAGATGATAATGACGGCAACCGAGTGGGAGAAGAAGAAGAAGACGACGACGACGATGAGGATGATGCCTTTGAAACACTACCCAGGCACAGGCCGGCCCTGGCGTCAGCAAAGAAAAGGACAGCCGCTGCTCCTGGTGCGTCTATTTCCAAGGATAAGCGTCTGGAAGACCTGCCAGAGATACACCAAGATTTAGTCAACACGTTTGTGCGAGAAGCCCGCAAAGTAGAAGAGCACATTCGCAACAAAAAGGAGCTGCGACGACCGCTATTTTCCGAGCGCAATTTTCAGGAAATGGCCATCAACTGGACCGTTTCCTTGGACTCAATGAGCAGGATTCCTGGCATCTGTGCAGACAAAGTCCGAGAACATGGGCCGAGACTACTTCCTGTGCTCAAACGTCACCACGCCTTGTACAAAGAGATCATGGGTGCTGACGAGAATGTCAATGGCCACACAGATCGAGACCAAGAGGTGGTTGACCTCATCAGCTCCGACATTGACATTGACGACGGCAACGACGACCACCTTGATGACGACTTGGTCCGGCCTAGAAGCGCCACCGATTCACACTATTTTCAGCCTCAACCGCGCCCGGAAGTACAAGCCTTTCACAGCAGACTCCAAGGTCTGAGTAGCCAGCAACAGCCACAAGGAAGCCAGTCCAAACCCAAATCATCCTCGTACTCCAGTAGCGGAGGACGAAAATTCTCGGGAGGCAAGAAATGGTCTCGCAGAGCCTCAGGTGGCGGCGGTGGCGGCGGTACCAGACGCAAAAGCGGCGGTGCTTTTGGCGCGCGAAAAGCAAGTGGCTCTGCAAACACCTCAACAAGCACGGCATCGAGGTCCACCGCAGGGGGCAGTAGAAGAGACGGGAAACTAGTCAAGAAGAGCGGTGGCACGATTGGCATAATGCCTCTATGAGCAAGCTGTCGATTTCTTCCCTTTTGCCTCGTTAAGATTTTCGCTCACATACGCACACGCACACGAGTCCAAGACAGACGTCATAGATGAAGAGAAGAATAAAGAGCTCAATGATTTACGTTTTTTTTTTCCTTTTCTGTTTCTGTTTCTTTTTCTTTTTTCTTTTTCTTTTATTCATATAAATACCTGGGCAAGTAGACATGGGAGGTAATCGTCTAGAACAGCAAACCCAAAACACATTGAGTTTTTCGCTCCTTGCTTCTCGCACCCAGCCGGCCAGCAGCATATTTTATACACGTGGCGCATGAATAGAAAAAAGGCGTTTTTATAAACACGGCTTGTTGCATTTACCAAGAAAGCGTTGTCGCCTAGTTTTCCAATTTTCTAGCATCGAAAGGGGGGGATCACGTTTTTTTTGTCATCGTTCGTTGATACAGAGAAGTATGATCTGTACTGTATGGAAAAAAATATCCCCCGGAAGTTCTACTTCATGTCCAGAAAGCTCCCAAGTCATCGACGCTTGCTTTTTTAACAAATCCATCTGTAGTATAGAATCTTGCTTTCTTCATCAAGACCTTGTAGCCAACTTGTATCTCATTGCCTTGGATCCGAGAGCGGGGAACCTGGTCCGTGTGGACAAAGTACTTCATAGCGGTAAATGCTACTCGGCGCAGATGAGCGTCCGTAACAGTGCTTTACGTCGACATGAATGATGCTCGCGCTGCGTGTGCCTCTTTATACCGTATCCATACCCACCAGGTTAGCAGTTCCCATTTCCATCATGAGCGGGACGCGGTTCCGTCTGACAGTGAGATGGAACGTGGCTGCTTTATTTCTGGACATGTAACTTCTTTATATTTTTATTCATTCTTTAAAAGAGACATATACGCAGAATAAATCACCTCTTCAAAGTATCCTGTATACTTGCCGTAGTATGAACTACATCTCTTTTCATCCAACAAAGTACCAGATTCAGAAGCACGAGAGAAATGAAGCCGTGCTTCCCGGATTCTTCACCTACTCTATTGCCGAATGTCCATCGAGCTCCATGATTTGGTGTCATATAGCCAGCAACTTGCAGGCCAGAAAATCCATTACTTGAGTGAGAGTCACAACATCCAGTTATCAATGCAATACAGCGATAGACGTATAGGAGAAATGGCATTACGTCAAGTCGGAAGCACATCAAAATTAATGGACGAAGAAAAAGCAGACGAGTCATAAGGATTGTGACCCTGAAATGTTTTGGCAGCAATGTCATGGAAGATTTATTTTCTCTAAAATGTGTAGTGTAAAAGAGAAAACGAAGAAAAGATTGGCAAGAATAAAAACATGGAGAAAGAAACCGAAGAGTTTGGGCGCCGTCGGCAAGACGACCTGAAAGTCAAAGAAGTGATGTCAGCGGCCTATGCACGTCAAAGGTATATGGACCAAAGCGAAATGATCATTCTTCTATCTCCTTGACATTTGCTCCGTGTACTCTGGCGGGTCATATATGGAAGGTTTCATTCTTTTCTTAGGGTGTTCTTTTTGGTCTTATTTCTCCAATCCAGTGCGCCGCGCTATGAATGTTTCGTTTCAGCAAAAAAAAAAGAATAAAAAAAATGAGTACATTTGTATATCCGAAATCAGCAGCCCTGGCTCTCTTCATTGCTTTTGAGCAGACAATCATTGGCTCTTTATTTTCAAAAAAAAGAAGAAAAAGAGAAAAAAAAAATGGTTAACCTGCTCTTTGTAGAGTCACTCAATGTCGCCATCTTGGTTTCGAGTCCTTGGGCTCGGGCGCGGGCTTGCGAGCACCAACGCTGTTGTCGAATTTACCTCGGAAGTGAGGTAAGAAGCTCGTCCGCCGATTTGTGGATGCTAGTGAGCTAGCAGGGCGAGGTGCCTGGATCTCCAATCGATCGATATCAGGACCAGACGGCTGCATTGAGACACGACGCCTCGATGTCAAAGCCGACATGGACAGTTTTGTGGTCAGACGTTGTTTTGGCAAAGGCTGTTGAGAAAAAGGCCCTGGAGAGGTGACCTTATCGCGGAATGAGAGCCGAGAGTGACCGCCCCGAGATGGACTATCTTCTACCATAAGCGAATCTGAAGAAGCACGAGAAAAAGCACCGCGAATGGTGGGAAGCTTGGATGCTGAGGCAGGCGTCAAGGCAGAGACGGTCCGCTGCGAGTTTGGTGTCGTCTTCGACGAAGGACTTGGCGAACTTAGACTGAGAGGTTTGAAGTGATACCCCGCGCCAAGATGCGACGATGATGTGTTAAATGACCCATGCCACATTGGACGATGGCCGAGGTTTGAGCTTGGCCGCGCCACTGCTGAAGTCTTTGGGCTGGGAGCAGATGCTGCAGCATTCGAGCTTGCAATCGTTGATAGTCTGAACCCAGCTCTTCTACTGGTATAAGCTGACGGTGCTGGCAAGGAGGAATGCCTTCTGCTAGCCGGGTAGGAGACCTTGTTGCCGTTCCCATTGTTTCCTGTGCCCCTGCCCATGCTACTGCCGCCAATGTTCGACGATCGCCCTCCAGCGACCTTGGGCAAAGGAGTGTGCGGATCAAAGCCGAGGGATGCCATGATGACGGATGAAGGAGGTGAGCTGCCAGGCGTGTCTTGTCCGCTTCCAATGGTCGACCTATCAACGGAGAGCATGCTCGAGACGGAATCACGTAGTTGTTGACCCCTTATATCAGCCTCGATATCGTCAATGATGGCGTCCATCTCGTGAATTTGAACTTTGAGCGACTCCCAACGAGTCGACATGTCATGATGTAGACGGAGAATACCACCATTGACGGTGAGGCGATCTTTGACTCCCCTGTCTATTATGGAAAGAACTCTCTCAATGGCGGGCCCATAATGAGTCTTCTTGGCTTCATAACTCTCAATCTTCTTCATCATGGTAGGTGGCATCTGCATGTGAACCTCGGTCTCTATAGCCTCACTTAGCTTGAGTAGAGATCGCTTGACAGACTCGTGCATCTTCTGAGCTTGCCGCCCAGCTCCGCGGAAAACAATGACCCAACGATCCTCGCCTAATTCCTTCCGTAGCGACTCGGCATCCTTTTCCAGTTTTTTGTAGCTCGCATCCAAGCCATTTCGTCGCATTTCCACCTCTTCGCAAGCAGTAGGAAAACACTTTTTGGCTCTGGCCTCGAATACTGACAACCGCATTGGCAAAAAGTCGAGGCTGGCCCGAAGAGGTTGCATTCTGGCGAACAAGGCCAAGAGGCTCGAGTCGTCTTGTGACAGCCCAGGATTGCTGGTACTATCGAGGGCGCCAAGGTTGCCGGGACTCATGACTGGCATACTGGGTAAGCTGTAGCGATTCTGAGCTTGCAGGCGTGCACCGAGAGGCGGTGTGTCTTCCACAATGGTCTCGAGGTCGCCAATGTCGACATCGGAACTGGCCGATGCCATGACGCCTTTATGACGACGCTCCTCCATCTCGAATATCAATCGGCCAAGCTCGTCCATTTCGCCCTGTATGTCTCCCAAGACATTGTTCCACAGCTCTTCCCACTCCATGGCAATCTCTACCTGCATTCGAACACTTGTAAGAGCAGTCCGGATCCGAGTCCATTCGTTGACAATCGACTCCATCCGAGTGACGGCTTGCTTGAGATCCTCTGAAGGCACATGGGTAATATCCGACCGCTCTTGTAATTCCTCAATGGCCCCTATGTAAGCGTTGATGAGGTGCTCGAATCTATTCAAGGCATTTTCCACTTCTTCCAGACCCTCGCGCCCACCAGCTGCCGCCCATTCAACATCATCTTCACTGTCGAGCCCACCAATGACCTCTTGAGCCTTGGCAATCCAGTTGCGGATCTGATCAGAGGCATTGATAAGAGCCTGGGTGGCGACGTGAGCGGTTCGGATAGCCGACACTTTGCTTGATAACGATTCGGCGTCAGGCAATTGGAGCGAGGTCAGTTGAGCAAGTTGGTTCGCAAACGAAGCACGGGACAAGGTATATATGGAGCCTGGCCGATTGTGGCCTGGCGTGAAATAAGAATTCAAGCCAGGGACATAGTCACTATTTGGGGGTGTCGCGGGAGGAGGAGGTGTGGAGGGAGTAGCTCGCGGTGGCGTGTCTTTTGGCGGCGGAGGCGGCGGCGGAGGCATTGTCTCTGGTGAAGAAGACGGAAGAGAGATGGCCTCTGGGGAAGAAGACGGAGCAGGAATGACCTCTGGGGGAGAAGACGGAGCAGGAATGACCTCTGGGGGAGAAGGCGGACGGATGACGCGTTCGATATGGTCGCGTCGAGTGTCGAGGGTTACCTTGGTGCCATTTCCATTGATATGGTCAGGCAATCTGTAGTCCTGAGTGTCCATGGCCAGTGGTTCGGGAGCTCGAATCGCGGGAAGCTGAGGCGACTCGGCAGCGGTCGTGGATTGGGCGGTCGGCGATTCAGCTAGCGTCGAGGTGTAGACGCCTGCGCCTTTCCAAGGCCGACCGCGCCGCGAGATGATGGAGTTGATGGAATTGGCCTGGTGTTTTTCGTCGAGTTGGCGGAGCTGCTGTTCGTCGAGGCGGCCAATGTGGTCGGTCTGCGGCGTGACTGGAGAGTCCGGTTGCTTGGGTGTGCCGAAGCCGAGGGCCTTGAGCCTTGCAGCAAGTCCAGGTGAGGTTTTTCGAATCGCCGAAGGGGGAAAGGGATGTTGGTGTTGAGATTGTGTGAGACCAAGCGGCGCGTGTATGTATGCAGAGCCACGGTTGTTGGCGGGAGTTGTTGTTGCACTGCTCACGCTTCCGCTTCTGGTGTTTCGAATCGAGGTACTGGTGCTGCTGCGGCTCAGGCCGGCCTGGTCAGGCGTGCAAGTGCCCAACAAGGGGACCGAAGGGACTGGGATGATGTTTGGTTCGCCAGCACTGGGCGCACCGCTGGACGCGCTGGACGCGCTGGTGGTGGTGGCGGTGCCACGTGGTTCGGCAAGGGAGGGTATATCGCTGCGTGTAGCAACGTCGGTGAGGTCCAGGACATCGCAAACCGCTTCAATCGCCGCAGTATCGGGCTTCTGGGATTGGTGCGCGCTGCAGTCGTCGAGGTCCTGGGGCTGGTCGCGGGAAAAGACTTCTGTCTCTGTTGTTGGCAAGGCCTGGGCTATAGCAGTTTCGTGGTCGACCAGGACACCAACGACACCAGCGGCAGGTTGCGTGGCCGCCATGGTTGGCCTGTAAGCCGGCGGCAGCGCAGGGAATGACCGCGGGTAAGTGCGTCAAGCACCGATGTGGGTGGACCAGGAGTATCAGGGCCTAACAGGCAGGTGAGTCGAGAGTATGGTTGGACTCGTCTCGTCTTAAGAGGAAGTTCTCAAAAAAATGTCAGGGAGATACCTTGGGGCGCGTTGTCTGGCCGGCAGCACTAGTGAAATGTGGCAGTTCGCTGCTGACTTGCTGGGCATTCGGGCGCGAGTGGCCGACGAGATGGCTTCAATGTTCCTTCAACGGCTGCCGTTCCTGGCGGCTGCTGACGACGGTGCCAGGTATCGCCGGCTCCTGATGGTTTTGCTAGGTTGCTTGCTGGTTGGTAGATGGTAGTTGGCGGGTTGGCGGTTGGTGGTTGGTGGTTTGGGGGGGGGGGGGGGGGGAA